>VXAX01001966.1:232500-266616 GCA_013399835.1 Leptocoma aspasia
CTGCTAAGTAAGCAGAACAATAGACAAACATAATTAAGTTGCATTTTGTGAAAAATATTGATTGGTATTCCTCAGAGGATGTACAGATGTACACTAGGCAGCTTCAAGAGCTGTCTTTTACACTTCACAGAAAGGACTTTCCTCTTGTTGACGCCCTGGTTTGGTTTTGGTTTGATTTTTTCCCATCCTAATTTTGGTGAAGCAGCAATTGCAGACAACCTCCAGCCTTCCAGAGCCTTTGACAATAAACACACTAATGATTTCTGCAAGTGACACATTCTCCCTATGATCCTTCACACACTTAAGGTTTGTGTTTTAGATTATTTTGTCAAAAAGAAGTATATTTAATATGTTTGAGTGTCAAATCTCAGTAGTGTCTTATCTGAGTGAGATAGCTGTTAGCAGTCACATAGGTATCATCTCTACCTTTGACAAATCATGTCTCAGACATACTTGCCTATGCTAATATAAGTCATTTAAATTTTTAAAGAAATCTTTTTTTTACCCAATGTAGTTTTCTATGATGTTGCTCAACTATAAATTAACTCCTTTCACACCTGTGCCTGTCACCAGGTTGCTTGAAAACCTATCTTGAAACCTTTTTCTTAGATTTGATATTTGTTAATGAAACTTTATATGTATTAAGCTTTTACTCAAGTCTAATATATTAACATGAAAATCATAAAAAAAGTTGTCAAAAGTGCCAGCTGTACTATATGAACATACTAAGAACTTTGGTAAAAATGTATTAGGCATGAATGAGTAATAAGGAGACTCAATTCCATCCCTTTTTATTCACACTGGGAAAGTAATTCCAGAAATAAGAAAAAAGGTAAATGAGGGGATTTAAATATGTCCCTTAATCAAAACCAACAACAACAAAGAAAATAAGTAAAATATAAAATATTTTATATATATAATGACGCAGAATTTAAAATTTTTATAAATAATGTAGATGTCCTAGTTTCATTGCTAATTTTGCACCATCACATAATGACATGCACTGAAGAAAAAACACAGCATAAAACAAAACTGTAAGAGCACCATGCCGGGTTTTCAGTCTGAGAAAGTTTCAATGAAATATTTTAACTACAGGACGGCTGTCTCTGAGTGTTACTCTTTTTTCCAGCTACACCCAAAATGTTTTGTTCCAGACATCTGAAAACAATTCTAGCAAAACCAAACCTATAACATATTTTCCATTCCTACTTTCAAAGGCTTCCCATCTACCTACCAAGCCCCCTAATCTTCCCACACCTGGAAATGAAAATACTTCAACATATCCTCAAACCTATAAACAATTCTTTCAGATGGAACATACTTAAAAAAAAAACTGCTATGGGGAATAAAGAAATATGAAGACAAGAGAGCGAACTGAGAAGAAAAAAAAAAATGAACGAGAAACCAGATAGTGTCATAGATTCATATGAACAAAAGTTATCCTCCTTAGTAAGTTATAACAGGAGGTACATGGAATTAAATTTTCTCTGAAGACTTCCACAATAAAATATATTTCACAAAGGAGAGTCCGTGTATAGCTTGGTGGCCACTGGATGTGTCCCAGACACACAGCCCAGAGCACTTACAACCTGAGGGCTTCCTCCCAGTTGAGAAGCAGCACCCACCTCTGCACACTACTTCCTACCAGGCCCCAGGATGGGAGAGCCTGGGATTCTTCTTGTGGGTGTCTCCAGTGAAGGCAAGGGTAACACGTCTTACTGGGGCCAGATGCTTTCTTGAGAGAATGAGAAGTGGTGAGTTTGAATGGGTCAATGAAGCTCAGAGCCCCTGTGAGGACTCCAAAACATCATGTCTCAGCCAGCTGGTAAGTGACAATTTCATTGCAATATTTTAGGGAGCCCAGTCTGAGTTTTTTCTCTCCTTCTACAGCTGCTGTTAAGATTACTGGAGAGAACAGGCAGAGAAAGGGAAGATTCAGACACCAAGAAGAGACTGGGATTTAAGTCCGTCAGGGTAAGAGGACAGCATCTGGACTGCACAGAGGCAGGAGGAAATAGGTTACATGTCATTAAAATACAGGAACAAGGAGTCTGCAGGTCCACCAGTTTTACTTGTGAAATGAGTGCTGATACATTTAGTCACAGAAAACTAGGTGAATGAACCCTCTTACCTGTACTGAAGTCCTAATCTGAACTGCAAGCCAGCTGTTCAGTGCACTGCCCACAGCTACATTTAGTCCAGGGCTTTGTTGTACCACGTCTTCCTGAGCCAATTAAACTTGACATTTTGCACACTCCCTAATTAAAATGCAAATGAAGGGATGAATTATGTACAAAAACAGATTATGCAGGTTAATTAAGAGGAAAACATACCTAGACCCCAAGCTCACTTTTAAGTGGATTTTAAACATAACCTGCTGACACAGCTGAATGCAGAGTCAGGACACAATATGGTGCTTCAGTGGAAAGGCGCTTTGTCTGTAACAAATGTTGTGAGGTCCCCAGAGGATTGCTTCTATAATTGTTCCTCTGCATTTGAGATAAATTAGTGAAGAGATGTGTTTTATTCCCGCCTTTAAAATTATGCCTCGTTCTTCTAACACACATTTCTCAGACTGGCTGTCTAAAAATTTGTCCAGCAATAAAACATTTCTAGTAGTTGCACTGCGTGTACCTTCAGTGTATCCATCCCGTCTGCAGTTTTCAATGCAAGCAATCAGAGCTGAGTTAGCAGACACTTGAGAGGTTGGCCTGCTCCTCTGAGCACTTTCCTGATCTCTTCCACAACAGAAAATTAGAAAAAAGTCAGCTGAAAAGAAAGCAGGTACAGTAGAATGACCTTGTGTGTACTTATGTAGTGGATGGGAAAGGAAGAGATCATGTGAAAGCATTTGTGTTCAAGACTTGGAGAGGAATCAGACAAAACCAAAAAGAATGTGTGATAGAGCTTTGTCTGCCCTTTTCCAAGGCAGTATTTCCCTGTCTTCAAAACAATCCATCTATAAGCACTGTGTCACAATTTGTTTTTTAAATTAACGCTTGGAATTATAATTATGCATTATGTGCTTTTAGTAAGCAAGTACAATTAGACCTTTTAAAAATTACTTACAACAAAACTAGTCCTCCAGATTTCATAAAAATGTACCTCCATTTTCCATCTTCTGGTTCTAAGAGGAAGGCAAACTTAAAAAGTATTAGTCAAGGCAAGGAAAAGTGTGCAGCCGGCAGAGAACTTTGAGAAAGTGGTTCAGGATTGCAGGAGGAAAGATCTGAGAAAATGACCTAGCACTCCCGCATGTCTGAATATTATCTTTAGTTGCAGAAATTCACATTCATGGGCTGTGTGTCATCTGAAGAGCCATTTCACACACTTTTATAGAAAGATTGTTGAGATACCTGATTTAGAGCTTGATTCCTATTTTTACTGCGGATTTCCTGCAAAAGCTGGACAACCAGCTCCAACCCTGGTTTTTAAAGCCAGTTAACACAGAGCTGTATTAATGCACAGACAGGTGCTTTTGAAAACACAAAGGCACCATCTGCGTTTTAGGTTGCTAAATGCTTGAAAATCTGGCTCACTATTTAACTGAGCTGCAGAGAAATCTGTAAAATAGGAAATAATCAGGTTTCTTTTTTCCTAGATTTTGCCCGTTCAATATGTTCTTTCATTAGACCTGCTCTCTCTCTCTCTATATATATATGTATATATATTTCTATATATCTATATATCTATATCTATATATATGGTTCTAATATGACAGATGTTTTATTTTAGTTGTGGCATCTATCCAGGACAGAGAAAAAAATCCTATCAGGAGGATACACGTTGGATACAAAATACAAAATTGGATAGAAAAACAAATGTATAATGTGCTCCTCAGTTTAGGACATTTACAGTAGTGAGAAGAGTCGTGTTCCAGAGCCATGTTCTTAGTAGAGTTCAGGATAATATTTAAGTGATTTTAAACTGGGATGCTACTTGTCTTCATCAGCAGAACAGTGGATTCAACAACCCACAGAGTCACTCCTGACCCAGGCCCTGTGAGCTGTGGTGATTAGACTTTGTAACACATTTTGACTAAATCCTAAGGAGCACTCAATAGTGGCCAGAAAATTGCAGTAGGGAATCATTTGACATTTACTATTTCTACTTGGATCTGTATTTTTCTTACAGTGTGTAATGTGAAAAGCAGTTGGCTTGGCAGAAATTATCTTGCCAAGTCTGTTCCCACTTGTTTCAGATATTACATGTGACTGGATAACAAACTAGAGTTTCTGAAGGTTTGGAGCATAAGAAGTAAAGCAGAGTTTTGAGCTGAACTTCAGCTGGCAGAATTCATCCAAAATTTAAATTATCAAACATACCAAGCAGATAACCACTGGGGACATATGTGAATCGGAGCAGTGTCCTTAAACTCACAGGTAAGTTACAACTCAGCAGTACAAACACAAAACCTCTTCCAGCAAACAGCTTTCTCAACAGACTGGATTTTCTGAGCATCCTTGAGTAGCTACATGAGGAGTACAGGAGCAGAAAAAAAGATTTTAAAGTTTTTAGTAATGTAATAACATGCGCTCTTGAGCACAGTCCAAGTTGCCTCTGCTAATGCTGCCAGGGAAATGGTGGCATGAGCTCTGTCAGTGAAAACCCAGCAGTGAAGCTGGAAAGCACAGCCCCAGCTATGCAGGGGGCTGAGCAGGCTCATACAGCGTGAGACGCTTTTTATCAACCACCGCCGCATTCTACTGGAGAAACATTTCATCTTCTCAGATTTGAAAACATCTCCTGGTGACAGAGGTTATAATTTTGCTTTTATATCTAAGCATGAATTGTGAAAACAGAAAGCTGATTCTCTTGCTTTTCTTGCTTGTTTGCTTATTTACTTATTTTAAAGGAAAAAAAACACAGAATATATTACAGGTATAAAGAAAGGACTTTGATAACTCTTTTCATTAGAGACTTCCCAGTAGATATGAACTTCATTAATTTGAGCAATGCATTGTGTCTAGTTTGATGATGGGGGAATCAATAATCCCCTGCATTGGTGGATCACATCTGAGAGGCACACAGACACTATTATAATGCTAAGTTTTCTTACTAAAAATAATTTGTCCCAGCACCCAATTGCTGTACTCCAGATTACCCCATTCCTGGTTAACTCCTCTTCCAGCTTCTCAGAAAGTACCCTTGTTGCAAGTATTATGTATTTTTGTTCTAGTTTTCTTGATGTCTAATGTACATCAGACAAATGCAGCTGTTCTGAGAAGGTGATTAATTCCTTGAATCTTGTTTCCACCAGTATGAAAAATCCCTCACTGCAGTGTGCACAGACTGCCTTTGAAATATCACTTCTTATTTGTAGATGTTCAAAAATGCTCAAAATTCAAAAACATTCAGAATTCCAAAATGCTTAGGGCTTGTAAAGGAGAAATCTTTCTGAAAGATAGACCCTAAATTTCTGGAAAAGCCATGAAAGAGCAAGGCCTGTTCCACAAATCCCTTATGAAAAGACTTTGATTTGTAAGATAATATCATTTGCTTTAAGCAGACAATTGCTTTTCTACTAATGATTCCTTCATATTTATTTCCAGTAACATACATATATATGTGTATGCACATATAAAGTCAAGAAAAATGAATAGGTCCTATTTGTAGATATTAATATTCAGAATTCCATCAGAGTTCAGTGCATTGGCATTTTACTCCAGTCACCAGCAGTGAAATGTCAGACAGTCTAGGAAACTATCTTACCTCTGCAAAAATATATGTGGCTTTATTATTACTGTAGTTACACTGCAGCAGCGTGGCTGCTGACTGTGAACAACAAGATGATGACTGCATTAGTAAATCCATTCAGAGCCAACCCAGGGCCTGAGACTGTGCTGTAATTACACATAAATGATCTCACCATTCCTCAGAAGTTGCTGTTCTTCCTGCTAACGTTCTTTCCGAGTATAATCAAATATTACACTTACTTTGTCAAAACCATGAGAAAGAAGATTTAACAGAAGAGAACAAGATTCTGTGTGATTAAATTTGTCACGAGGAGAGAAAATGGCTTTCATCCCACTAACAATCCCCCTTGCAGCAGGGATTCTCAGGTCTGTGGAAATCTTTTAGCTTGGAATTTTAACAGTCATTAAGTGACTTATATCCTCACTGTCCACAGATATTCACTGGCTGTTAGCACTTTATTAAAATTGCTAGCTTCAAAGGCCTGGTTTATTTCTCAGCTTCCTGCAGCCTGACAGCAGCAATGACACATTCCATGCAATGAACTCCAAGACCAAATATGAGTTTACAATATGAGTTACAATGTAAACAGAAATACTTTACTAAAAGGAGAGCAAAAGATACAAAGTACAAGAATTAAGGCTATACTTTCAAGATATTACACAGGCTTCTCTCCTTCCCTCACACAAGGAATATTGAAAACTCCATCAGTATGTGATGGACCCTGAGCTAATGAATAACGGGGTTCCATTTTGCTTTTGTTGTAGGTCCCTGCCTTATGCAGGAAAAAAGGGATTTTGTGATTAATTAAGACTGCTAAATGAAGATTATTTTCTGTTAGTTCCTGGCACATGCAGCTCTTTGCCTCTTCCTTTCAAGTACTCAAGTCTGAGACCATACAGTTGGCTATACTTTTGTTTTCATGTAAGCAATATAGAAGCATCTCTAGCCTTTTAAATAAGGAAGTCAAAACTAAAAACTATATTGGAAAGGCTGAATTTAGGTTGAAAAAACTAACAAAAAACACAAATGAAAAAAAAACCCACCACAGTAAAAGGAAGTTTAAAGCCACATAGAGGAGAGAAGTTTGTGTTGGAGGTAGAAGTTTGTGTCTAATGTTTTATGAATGCCTCTGTAAAGCCCAGTGATAGTAGAACCAGCCCAGAGAAAAGCTGTGATCCCTACCTGCATTGAAGAGTTAGAAATTCGTATTGCCACCTGTACAGTGTGAGACCAGGCCTACTTTTGCTACACTTTCATGAAGTAGCTATGTGTCTTCAATCCGTGTTGTAGCATGACTGGAGAACAGAAATGTGCTACATTTACCATTGCTGTACTGCTGTGAGACAGGACTATGATTTTGCTCCGGTTCAATAGCATATATATAAAGGAAGACTATATAAACTCAAATGAAGATAACATGTTCAGATTGGTAACCTTAATCTAGTCATGTCAATCTAAAAAAGATCACCAAAATTACACAGGAAGCAGAAACTCAGGAGGGAGCTTGAACCCTTGTGAATGCCTTCAAAACCAGACAGTTCCCACATGGCATCAGATTGTGAACAGTCCATCAACTTCACACATCCAGCTGCCTATCTTCTTCTAGAAATACAGCTTGTACAGAGTATCACACCTTTAAATGCTATTTAAATATATTAATTGAAAACAAATTTAGCAATGTCTAATCAATGCCACAAATCTAGTAATGAAATAAATTTATCCCCTGTCAATAAGTCTCTGACACTTCCTAATTGATTTTGTAAATCTCTCTTGTGTCGAGCCTTTCTTTTCCACTGAGGAATACAGTAGGGGAAATACTGCTTGGTACAAGAAGCACAGATGAAGAACCCACTGTACATTAGCTCATCAAGGAGCTTGGGGACATCTAGTTTAGCATTCCCAAATGCTTAAAAAATGAAAGAAATCACACATAGAATGAAGTGTAAATAAATATTTAAGTATATCTCTTTCAGCTTTGGATTGGCAAAGTGATGTAACACAAGAGAGGATGTGAATATGAACAAAAGCATGTGCCTAAAAACATTTCCCCATACCTTGCCATTTTTTCTAATTTACTGTACACTCTTAAAGCCTGGCTTTCCTAATCAAAACATAAGATTTAATAAGAGCCACAGCTGAACAGAACAAAATTACCGCACTCTCTAATATTGCAAACATAATTAACTTTGAATTATGTGAATTAACCATGCCTGAAAAATTATCATTCAGCTCTGAAATTAAATTCTTTCATACCATTAGATTTGTTTGTTAAGCTCAAGTAGGCAAAAGTAGTATTTAATAAAGTAATAACAATGCTCTGCTGAGAGTGTTTTTGAGATATATATATGGATTTATCCAAAATAAATCACGGAAGTGCTATTATTAGTTCACTTGCAAATACTGTATAAAGCTGAATCTGCATAATAATATTATAGAAAATTTTTTTTGTCACTACAGGTTACTCTATGTCTATTAAACTTATTTCTATGGTTCTCTCTTTACTTTGATCTGGTAATACCGCTATTTATCCATGCATGCAATGCACAGTATAAATATGTTCAACACAGCACAGCATTGACTCCTGAAGTAACTGAAAGAGTTGGGAAACTTTTTACTACTTCAGAGTTATTTCTAACAGTATGCTGGATGGAATTGCAGTCCCATAGGTTTTGGCTATATCATTTTTCACCCTGTACCTTGAAACTGACAGTTTGATGGTTATCATGTTCCTCCTTCCTCCTCACTAAATTAATATCCATGAGTGAGAATCTTTCCAGTGTTTTGGAAACTTACATCTCAAAAGAATGGAACTAGGACAAACAACAGGGTAAGAATTCTGATGTATCTCCTGAAGCATTCTGATAAGCTCTCTAGATTTACTTACTAAGCCAAATGCCAATTTAACCAAACAAGATCCTTTCACAGTAAGGATTTCCATATTTGTTCAGTACCAATATTGTAGAAAGAAGGTGTAGATGAGCAGAAAAAGCTAACTGGTGTCACTACAAATGTAATATCTCTTCGCTTTGAGGAGTTTCTGATATCAAACTCAAATTAGTAAATTTGCTATCTTGAGAGGCTTGTGACAACCTCGTAGTAATCTGACAACAAATACTTGCAAAACAATTTATGACAACTACCCTTCAAAGCAAACAAAAACCAAACAACAAACACAAAATCTAAGAGAAAAAATACAAGCAAAATAAGCCCATACATTTTCATCTTTCAAAATCTATTCAAATTCTTGGATTTTGTTGCATACAATGTTTGCCAGTCACAATGATTGCCTCTCATAGCCAAGAACTGTTGAATCCCACATCCCTCTACTCCTTGTGTGATAGCCAACTCTTTTTAGCCACTCATTTCTGACTCTTCTTACTGCATCCCGTTTTGTAGTAAACGGAGGCTTCCAGGAGAGAGTCTCTCTGGAGCTGAATTTTTCCTAGTTATGAGAGTGTGGATAAACCCTTTTTTGGATCTTTTCTGCACTAGCTGGCCCTAAAGGGCAAAGGATGTTTTCTTCATCAGTGAGTTCTGAAGGAAATGGAAAAGCATTCTTTACACGTTGATACTGCTTAGAAGCATAGGAAGGAGTAAAACCCTCCTGAGGCTGTGGATCCCAGAGAGTATCCCAGAGTGTACTTCCACAGGTAAAGTGCCTTCTGTTACATTGTAATTTGTGCAGATCTGTTACAGTTTTGACACCATTTGATGTACTTTTCCAAGCATTACGTAGAAGGGCTGTTTTGATGGAGCAATAATGAAAAGCTGTCTGTGCCTTTCATTTAATGGTTTCAGCTCTGTGATTCTTTTTTTCAGGGTGCAGTAATGAGCAGGGAAATTCACTGTTCAACTTTACAGTGAAAGAATTATGGGTTTTGCTACATGTTTTTACCTCCACCTAACCCTGTGAAAGTTTTTCAGATTTTCCTTTTAATTCCTGTCTAGTGGATGATTGCTTCCTGAGGAAGCTGCCTTAATCAAGCTGGAGTCAAGAGAAAGAAAGAGGGGAGTAACTTTTGCCTATGATCATCCAAAAAAAAAAAAAAATCAACAAGTGTACTTTTGAAAAAGCTGGCCAGCTAAGCAACCCTTAAGATGTTGGTTGTTTTGTTGTTTTGTTTTTTTTTTCTCTATGCTGCTTGAAAACGTAATGTAAGTTATTTAAATTCTGTATGTGACTTGCTAAAAGATTCCAGAGACAAGGCAAACAGGTATATTGTCTTTTATATTTCTTCATAACCAGTCTGGAAATAGAAACATTGAATTCTGAGATACATGACAGCAGAATTACTTATTCCATCCATGCAGATTTCTGCTTTCAGCATTTAATGTGTTAGTTAAAGGAAGAAATATTCACCAATGTTTTAAATGATGGACTATATCAGTCATAAATGATTGGAGTGCAGTATCATGGACGTACCTATTTAAGTGTGTTCAAATAGCAGAATGTCATATAGGCAAACAGAAGTATATGTCTGCTTATTTAGCAGATGATGTTGTCTTAAAAGTTTTATACTTATTGGTTCTTCCTGAAGTTAAGAAAAATCTATGTTCTCAAGAACATTTAGGGAAAATTATATGCAACTTGTTACTGTTGGTTCTTCAATTAAAAGTCACATACACCAACAATCCCACTCCCATCTGAATTAAAAGAATAATTTTATTTTTTTGCTAGAATGGAAGGTAGAGAAGTCTGATTTGTCGTGATCATCAGATAACACAAGAGGACACCAATTTTAGTGCACTAAGATCGGTCAAAACAGTTTCTGAGCACGAAAGCACAAAAGTGATTTGATTAAGTCTATGTGTATGGAGACCATCAGAGATATGCTGGCAAAGACAGATAACATTTCACCTTGAAATAGATCAGTGGATTAAAGTTAGTACTGATATAATCTTGTGCCTCAGGTAAGAAAGAGAAAAAGTTGAATTTCTTGTTGCAGGAACACTCATTAGTGTTAGTGCTGAAGGACAACACCAATAAAGGAGTATGTCAGAGCACAGTGGTCAATGGAGAAGTATTTCTAAACTTCTATATAAGACATGCCCTAACTTATTCAGAAGCTGTCTTTCTAAAAAGTTAATTACTAAACTATCTTAAATTGTAATGTAAATTCACAAAGTGGTGTGATCACTGATATAATATCTTACTAGTAACTAGAGATATAGTTGTAGGATGAACACAGAAATGGCGTGTGGAGGTTTCTCACTGAGTAACACAGGAATATCAATTTTCTTTTTTTCCCCTCTCATTTTATGTACTATAAAAATTTTTCCTCTAGCTGGCTGAAATCCATACTTTTGTAAAGGTCTTTATAAAGACTATAGACTTCCTGGGCTTTTATATTCAGAAAAAAAAAGCTTCAAAATCCTTGAAAAACTTGTTTTGCCTAAAGTACCTGCAGCCTTTATTAAATTTATTCTTTGATACAGAACAGTCAAAAAATAGAATGCATACCTTGCCTGGCTTTTCTGATTTTTTTTTCTTTTCATAATGCTTATGCAATGCTAAAATAGCATTGAGTAGGGAGATTCTTTTAGAAATTCCCTTTCAAATCTCAAAGATTTGTAAGTTTGTCAGACAGGCATCAAGCAATTTAAATTTAATTAATTGTTCACAAGGAGCCTTTTTTTATATTTGGATCTTTTTTTTTTCTCTTCAGATTACATATAAAGAAGAGGTCATGAGAAACTTCAATTTTCCCTAAACCTTTTTCTGGTAAAATCACCAGAAGTTCTTGGTTAGGATAGAAAATTTCTATACTTTCTTTTGAGACTTTGGTGTAGAAGTCTGATAGGCAGGGAGACGGGGTCTCCTAGCTCTTCAGAACAGTGGGTGCTTCCCTAGCACAAAATGTATTTCCAGTCTTCTGAAACAGAGATCTCAACTGGGGCAGTTCACAGGCAAGTCAGAGTTCATTATCATGCCCGTTTGGGGGTGGGAATGGACTGGGTTGCTTTCTCAGCTCCTTTCCAACCTAAAAGATTATGATTCTGTGTCTGATTCAGACACTGTCACTTAACAAAAATAGCTGTGTCTGCCAGCAAATTTCAGACAGCAAGTTTAGAGACAGTATCTTAGATGCCAAATTTCTACAAATAATTTTGCCTACTATTTTGTGAGTTGTAAGAGGCTATAAAGAAAGTAAATGATAAGAAAAGCTCAAAATGACAGTTTCACTACTACACCTGTATTTCATCCAAAGCTCAAATGCATAATACAGTGCAGCTAATTTAGGTACTGTAATTATGTATTTAGTGGACCTCTAGGAGATGGTGAGTCGATGTGCTGCCTCAGTTTCCCAAAGTCCACTGGCTAGCTTTGGCCCCTCAGGGGCAGCTGCCATGTTTGGCCTCTCCTGTCTAGCACACCTATCTCAGGTGGCAGGGGTGGAGGTTCTGGCTGTCCACCTTCGCAGGGCGACAGCACAGCACTTGGATGCCCAGGAGTGATGAGGTGAAGGGAGAAGAAAGGGAAGGTCCACTCTGAGGTGTGTATCCAGCAGGAAGCCGTTTATTTGGGACAGGGGTCCTCAGAGCGGCACCCGAGGGGCAGGTTACAACAGCTTATAAAGGATGGTGTGAACAAGGGGAGGGGAGATACATCAACCAATTGGCTAGCTCAAAGGCGGGGACTAGGGAGGGATAACAATGGACAGGGACCAATGGATACAGAGGAGGGAAGTGGCTGGGCTACAACAGCCACTGGGGCTTCGATGAAGGGGATAATTGACATGGAACAATCTGGTAGGAGAGGCAGGGTTTAGGGAAACAAACAACTCCGTATAAGGACAGGACACTCCCAGGAGGTAGGGTTGGGAGGAAAAGCAGGAGCCCTCAGGGACTAGGGGTGGCAAAATGGGGAGACAAACAAGTTGAAAGCAGGAGGGAAACAGGGACAAACCAACTTCAATCTACAATATAAATCCAAATATAACAAGGTTCAAAACAAACGCCACAACAGTGAGTTATCTCTCACTCCTTTGAGATTGTAAAGAAACATCTACAGATATTAAGATCCCAAGCAGATGAAGGAGTCAGTTAACATAGGTCTTTTGTGTCCACTTTCTCAGAAGAGTTATACAGTTAAGGAGCTTTCCTAGGAAGCTGGGGCCTGAAGTTTTGCTCTTCCTGAGAAAAATAAATGACTTTTTGCAACCCAGATTTTTCAGTAATCTGCTCTGTGCACCGTACTGGTACAACTTGAGTGAAAGCAATCTTGAGAGAAAATAATTGTTCTTTTTCGTTCTTCTCAAACTAGGAGGTGAAAAAATTGAACCCTGCTCTGACTCACCTATGTCCCAGGCATAATTTAAAAATCAAGTAAGAAATAAGGTATAAATATTGGAAAAAGCAGACAAAAAGGCAGAGGGGGGGGGAGGAGAGGAAGAGGGACATAGGGTGTCAACTTCAATTGGGGAAGATTGGTAAAGAATGGATGAAAACAATTTTTAAAAGCTAATTTTGATAAAACTGGAAAACTATTGCATATAGTATATCAAAACCCAAATGTTTAAACATGCAAAAGCTGTAAAAAGTTTATCAGGATCAGAAAAAAATTATTAGCACAATTATGAATAATTTTAAAATTTCTGATGAAAACACTCAGAATTAATATTGTGTTGCATAAGTGCTAGAGAATTTTCTTTTTCTCACTTAAACTGAATTCCCTGAAAGCTTCCAGTCAGAGGTAAAGATGATCTTGTAATTAGTGACATGCAAGTCTTGCTAGGGACACAGGAGTTCAACTTGCATCCCACTGCTGAATGGCATTTTTGGAATATTTTCCTAGTTGTATTCAGAGCAAAACAGTTGACAAAAATGCTCAGATCAGAGTGCATTGACACAAACAAAGCAGTAGCAAATTGGAGCTAATAGTCTATTAAAGAGCAGCTAAACCCCAGCCAAGACAAATTTTGAGTATTCTGCTCTGAATAGAGCCTGTCACACATTTCTGGATTTTTGTTCAATGATGGTTTATTTTTAAATGATCTTTCAAATAGTAGTGAGGTCTATATATGTCAGACCAAAAAACAGAACAAAACACCATGTGCATGCGCATGTTAATGAGCTATAATTATATAATTATTATTATTATGCAAAACAGAAAAGCAGATGTCTTTTTTTTGCAGTTTAGAAGAAGGCATTTCTGAAAACATCTAAGCTAACCTTGTGCAAAATGGATAGAGGGCACCTCATATATCACTTCTGCATGTAGAGGATCAGTAAGGACTGCTGTGCAACAAGACATCAGGATTTTCTGTTAAGGTAAGAAAAAAGAATACCATTGACTTGAAAAGGACTTACCTAACCCTACCCAGATATAAAGTATGAAATACCAAAGTGTGGAGAGAAAAAGAGTTTAAAATTGACACAGGAAGTTTGGCATCAACAAATCACAAATGCTGTTGAAGAAGCTCCAAAAATGCTGTAAAACTTAAGAAAAACTGCAGTGGCATATACCTTAACCCATTTCTTCCCACAAGGAGCAAGAAAACACACTGATGGAAAGAGCATTAGATCTGAGCATAGACTGAATTTTAGTGCTGACATAACTTCTCACCTTCTGGAAATAAAGTGTTTAGGAACTATTCACTGAAGATTTTTATCTTCTGGGAAGTCTCTTGTTTCCAAGAACTCCTCAAACTTTCCTTCAGTCATGTTGTAACTAGGGCACCATCTAAAGATCTATAGGTTTATACTTCAATATGTGACTTCAAACAAGCTTTGGTAATACAAGAATCTATTTTTATTTTATGGAAAACCTTACTTTTCCCTTTCTTACTCTTAAAGTTTGTTAAAATGTCATTTTCAATATTGTTATCCCCATACAAATCAGGCCTTCAACACCATGCCCATCTGTTTGTGACGTTCTCACTCCATGTCCTCCTAGTTCTCAAAACAGCACATTAGTCTTTCCTCCTCTCTTCCCTCCCTATCATCAGTTTATATGACTTACAGTCTGCCCTATGTCCCAAAATCACACTAGTGATGGCTTAGTGGTGGTGGCTGCAGCACATGTCTTGCACCTGCAAACCTGACGGGGATGGTGCACTTTGCACTGAGGATCTGCTGCACACTTTGTGCTAATTACGTAATTGTGATGGATTAACTGATACCACAAAGCTTCATTCTGAGTGGAATGGAGAACAATTGTGACTGTTGCACCTTGTTAAGTTAAAGAAATTCCACGCATGTGTAGAAAGAGAGCAAGTTCAGCAGAGCTTCTTTACCTCTGGAAATTGAGGTTGCCAAGATTCACTATTGCTCTTCTGCCACTAACTGTTTACACTGGCAAAGCCATCATCCCTTCTTGAGCTAGTTCACAGGGTGGACAGCACTGGCAATCATGTCTCAGCTTTAGTTCAACACAGCTCCTTACCTGCATTGGAGTTTACTTTCTGTTGTAGGTAGAAATATGAAGGAATGTTTTCTTCATTAAAAAATCAGTGTGTTTTACTCATTTTTCAGAGACAAATGATACTGTTTTCTTTTTTTTAGTCTAGTAATTAAATTTCTGCATAACACCATCCTGATGGCTATCTTAAGCTCTATTTTTTCCCTGACATTATTACCCTGTCTAATTACTGTTTCTATCCACTGTGTATTTCCCAATAATGTGCTCTTCCCCCTTCCTGTCACCCAAACTGATGGAGTTTGTTTGTTTGTTTGCTTTGTCTGGATGTCTTCTTGAATTTAAATAAAAATTTATGATGGAATACCTGAGTCAGGAAATTAAACCCTTGCAAAATTATTAGCAGCTTGATCTTGAATACCAAGCCTTCTTAACCAATCTTAAATATAGAAAATCATGCCTTTAGTACATATTAACTCATGTCCCATTTCCCTTATCACCTATTAGAGTATTTAGAGGGTTGGGTTTTTTTTTTCCTTAGATGTAGCTATCTCAGACTTGTAATACAAGTAAATAAATAACCCAGAACTACAGCCCCTGTAAACCCAAAATACCTCAGTGATGGTAGTGTAGGTGCTCCCACTAGTATAAAGTGAGACCCACATCACTGTTTTTCTAATTGTTTTATAGACCTGAGAGATTAAATTTTTAAAAATCTACATTGTTCTGAGGCTGCCATTTCAATGTTTTCTCTCCATTTAATATATTGAAGTGTCCTGGTGAGTTTATTTGCAGATCATTTCAACTGTAAATAAGTAGAGATTTCCCAGAGGGTCTGCTCACACAGTATTTAAAATGTGAAACACATTGCTTGTCCTATCAATACTGTACTGTCTCATCTAATAAAGAAAAAATCCAGTATCAAACATTTTTCTCATTTTGTAACAATCTGGAGTATAGTACCCAATTATGAAACATGAATATTCATTTTTCCTCCAAAAATATTTATAACTGAAGGGAGACCATAAATTCACCCCAAAAGGCTTAGTAAATGCATGTTTATCTCAAAAATAAGTATGTCAATAAAAATACTGGTTTCAAGTTTGAATAATAGTAAGGTAACAGAGCAGGGACAGGAGGTTCCTCTTCTGTCTCCTGAAACCAGAAGTTATTTTGCTGGCTTTTAAGAAACATTATACCTTCAGAAATGTAACTAGAAGAGAGTGCTCAAGGGAGAGCTGTCTGTTCTTCAGCACTTTAGGGTTACATTTTAGATGAAAAGGTTTGAGAATCACTTTGTAAGTGTGACAAGTTCCATGATACAATTAGTTACATACTAAAATTACCCTTTTGGAATAATTATGGCCCCTTGATTCTTCAATGTTTCAAAATTGCAACATGAATTTATGTGGGAAAAAAAGCCCAAAACTACATCTGTTAAGTTTTAAAATATGTACTTCATATGTGAGTAATATTTAGTTGGAACAATTTTTTTTTTTTTCAAATCCTACTCCTTCCTGCTTTTTAATTTCTCATAAGTATGTCTCCATGTGTCTGGAATGAAAAGTTAAATAAATAGAAAGAAAATGGACATCCTAGCTTGCTTTTTAAAAATTATTTTTTATTTGTCAACAAGTAAATGTCAGACTCCAGATGACTGGCCTAATATTTATGCACATTTCACAGTCACCTAGAAAGTTGTGATCTCAAAGTACTTCCTTGAGTTTTGAAATAAAGGTCAAGCCTAGATTAACATAATGATTCACTCATGCCAAAAATCTAGAAGTGTTCTTCACATCTTGTTTATTTTTCTCCTGATTAACACATAAAGCAAGTAATTTCTTTCTCTAGTTGTAGACTAAATTTAAAAAGTTAATTGGCCTGTTGTCTAAGTTATTAGTTGTATTAGAAGAAAAAACTCTATACCCTTAGCAAAGATGCAGTCACATTTTAACTGTAAACCATATGTTGGGGTATGTTTTTCACTTAAATATCTTCTTACAGATGAGGTTGATTTTTGAACAAGAAGGGACCATTTCCTAACGAGAAATTACTGCACTCAGTTACATATAGACTGGACCCATGAACATTTATTGTTAATTTGGATACCGTAAGACACCTTGCTTAGCTTCCAGCTGCCAGTCCAGAGGTTCCTGGTTCTCACAGCAGACCTACATGACCTCTGCTGTTCTCCAGTGTCCTGGAGTGTCTGCAGTGTCTCTGTTTGTAGTTATAGAACCATAGAAACATGAAGTGGTTGTGGTTGGAAGGGACTTGGAAGATTACCTAGTTTCAGGGACACTTTCCACTAGACCAGGTTGCTCAACCTGCCTCTGAATCAAGACTCTCAAGTTGGAGGGTATGAACCCACTGTGAGTTACCTCAGTGTTGCAGAGAGTGAGTTCACATAGCAACAGCCCTTGCCTTTCACCTCCCCTGGTTTAAACTCAGCAGGTGAGAGATTATGACAGATTCTCTATTATAGCTTCTGCTTTTTATATTATCCCCAGACAGTGATTTCTACTATTGTATTATCTCTATGGAGATATTATCCCAGATTCTTAAAAGGTGTTTTGGACAATGATTAAATACTTCTAGTAATCTAAGTTTAAGTGAAGAGTACTGAACACACCATTACAAATAATAAAGCATCAGAGATTTCTAAGATTGTGCTTCTCAGTAGTTTTCATGCATGCTATTAACGTTTCACAATTTTTGCTGACTTGTTGAACTATTGTCCCACAGTGAGCTAATATTTTGACTGTGTGATCTACAGTGCTTTTGAGGTATCTGCCCAAGCAATGAGATATATTTTTCACAACACACAAAATTTGGAGAATTTTTCTTATGTATAAGTTCTGCCTTCTAGGCTGTTCCAGCAGGAAATTATTTTACCACTATTTTCCAGTTTTTGCTTTGATTTGCTGTTGGTTTTGTGATTGTGTTAAGTTTTTTTCTTTTTCTTTTCCAGTCTTAGCTTTCTGTCTTACCAAGTTTCTAATCTGTGCCATTTTTTTTAGTTTCAATTCCATGACTAATGAATTTTCATTCACCTCAATAACCATGAAATTTGGATCACATTCTGTTAAGCAATGTCTAATTCTACAACAAGCCCCATTAACTTTGTGAGATCAGCTGCAAAGCAAGTTTAAAATTCAAAACAAATAAGGAGAGCAAAATACATCTTCAATATATACCAGACACATGATCATGCAGCAGATGAACAGCAGATTAACAAATTCAAATTCAGAACTCCCAACTTTTCCATCATATCTATCCAGTTTTAAGGTTTTTTTGGAGAGGGCAAATTGTGAGAGAAAAGTAGAAAATTTAATATTCAATCTGTGATTTCCCTCATTTGACAAGCCAATATGTAAAAATATAATAAATAAATAAATAAATAAATAAATATATGCCTATACACTAACAAAAGTTTATACAGAAAGAAGTGGTATAACCACCTCTCTAATGATATATGAATCAAGTAATTCCTATCTATAAATTATAACACTCAATAAAATTGTTATTAAACATTGCTAATGAGCTTTTTGCTTACAGTGCTCAGCATACTGACAAGAGTAATGTAGTTCTTCAGTAGCAAAGCAGAAATTTAAAGGAAATGAAATTCTTAAAATTCCAGGTAAGCGTCAAATTTCTTCCTTTATGGAAAGGGAAAATTGCACTTGTGCCTGATGTAATAACAAAATATTATAATATCTTGCAAGTGCTTGGGCAAATACAGCACAACAACAGTCAAAAATGTGAATTGTTTTATCTTCTGCAAATTCATTTCTTCCAAATACTGATAAGGTTTAATTCTTCCACCACTACTTCTTTTGTCAGGAAATCAGGAATAGAAAATATGTACAAGTCTGTTGTCTGATCTCTCTGCCACTGCTGCAAGTGTAAAAAGGAGATGGGTCCAGAATTAAGTTGCCACTTGTTGGCAGCTAACCGAAGTTAAGAAATCTATGGAGAGATGCCACAGCACAGACAAAATGTGAATGTTAGCTTCTTGAAATGTCAGTCTGTTTGGCAACACTCATTTATATTATTTTGTATTTTCCAGTTGTGAGACATATTTCCATCTAAACAAAACTGAGTAACATTAGACAAAAAAATAACACATTGCTAAATGACATTTTTACAAGGATCTTGGATTTTTTTTTCCAGAACTATATGAAAAACATTGATTGTCACGTCGATTAACTGAACAAATAACACCAGATTCAGGTTGCTTAAATTTTACTTACATCCCAGTATACATGCAGTTAATTTTGCACTCTGGGGAAATCACTCATCTCCTTGATGCTCTGCATCCATACAGTTGATCTGGAGTGGATCCTGCAGTGAGCTGTTCTTAAGACCTTGTCAGGCTTTTCTTTTGCGAAACTTACTTTTTCACTCCCAAAAGATACCACCAATGACCACAGAGATATCTTTAAGTCAGCCAAATAGGAAACTTATAGATGTGAGTTTTAAGTAGAATTTAGCCTGTGTGAACTTGACTACTGCAGTGGCCACAAATACAAGACCCATTAAGGATAATAATATTAAGAAAAAATATGTTTTCTATAGTTTTCTAAACAAAACCTGCAAGATATAGTATCGACTTGTTCCACAAAAGTGAAGCATACGGCATTTTTTTATTCCCCTCCACATTGTCAAGACTCAATTAAACATTTATACTTCTCAATAAAATATAATATATATTTTAATATATACATAATATATATTTATAAATACAAATATAATTTATATTTATACTTATTTATATTTGTAAAGTTCAGTCAAAGAAACTAGAACTGACAAAAGATAAACAACTAAAATAAACAAGTGCTGTTAACAACAGTCTGGTTAGAAATTGGAGCTAATTTTCAGGGGGTAAAATTATCCACAAGTCCGGGTATCATCCTAAAAATGAGGAAAGGTATAATTTTTCCCTCACTCTGGGGACACTGCAACAAATTCCACTTTAAAATGACATTTGTAGCCTAACACATGCAAGGATACACTCAATTTTCATCAGCAGCTTTGCTTCCCAAACTTGCCTATTTCTTTCCATTTTTCTTGGGAATATCACATCATTGCCCAACTATATCTTACTGAAATGCAAAGAAAGAGAAAGCAATCTTTCCTAGTACTTGTAAAAGGCGGTAATACACATGAACATCAGGCATATGTCCCTGCACAGTGGATAGAGGTCCCCCAGGCAGCTGTGATGACACTGGCACCAGAATGCAAATACATATTAGAGCTGGTAATCTACATGGTGCTCATTACAGGACATGCATATTTGAGGGCAGAGCAAAAAGCCATTGTCTGTCTAACCCACTTTTTCACAGATCAAAGAAGCTTTCCCTGGTATTTTCTTCATTAAGAAGCTAACTTCTGTAAATGTCTAATGTATTTTGTAAAAAGCTTTTAGGGTTTATACAGTCCTAAAATGACACACAACAGCTTTCAACCTTCAGAGTGGAAATACAAGTTCCTCTTTTTATCTAGTTTCTATTCTTGATCATATATATTTTTTGCTCTCAAAATTTAATTCAAATGCTATCCAGCTTTTCAAATGTTTTCTCTAAGAGTAATGGTGTAACTCACACAAAAATTTTCAGTGCCTACTCACTGATATCTGTGTACTCTCCTAACAATCAATAGAATTATGTCACTATTTATAGGAAACCTCTGGATTTTCATTTGTCTGGGGGAAGAGTGAAATATGGGCTTTTTTTGTACCTTTTACAACAACTTCCACAACTCTTTACATAGTACATCCATTCTTCTCTTTTACTCAGGCAGAAAAAGCTTTTACCCAAGAAAATGTGTGTACTGTGCACAAAAATAGAAGGACTAAAGGTGTAAGCTAAAGGAGGAGTCTTTCTTCCTTTGCCTTGAAGTTTGAGGTTTCACCATTGCTCAGCTCCTATCCCTTTTCTGGGGTACAGAAACAAGATTGCCAGCTATCACTAAAGGTCATTTATCTGTGTTCCATTTTTCCTCTTTTACAGAATAATATGTTTTTCCTGATTATAACATTTTTCCAATTAAGCCCTATAACTGCAGACTTAATGGAAGTCTGAGCCAAAAAAAAAAAAAAAAAAAAATTGGCTACTAGTGTAAAACTAGTTGTCCAGGAAATTGGAAGTAAAAATTCTTGTGTTTGTACAATGTAATTAAATGCCAAGTCCTAAGTTTAGCTTTTAAAAAATAAAACTGAGGCGCATTCTGATAAGTAACAGTGTTTGATGTGCCTCAAATAACTTGTTTTAACTGATGATTGTATCACATCTGTAGCACAACATGACCCCACTGAACCAAAGCAGAATTTATGACGAAGAATTTTGTCAAAATATACAGAGGGATGTATATGCAAACAATGTCATGGCTTACAAGTTTCATACATATTTGAAATACTCAAATATGTTGCAAAGAAGTAAATGCCAGGGGATTCTGGGATTCTCTTCCATGGCAGAAGAAGACAGGCAATCAAAACAGTCTGATTTACACATATCATTTTTATGCAGAGCATTTCTTCCTTCCATGGGGATTGACTTCACAATTCAAATGTTATTGCCTTAATTGGAGGCTTTAAAAAACCAACACAATAAAAAGAGTAGTAAGAAAATTAATAAGGACTGAGAGGTACAAATTAGACATAAAATCCACTAAGTCTCATATCAATACGTCGCAGATGCAAGGAAAAAAATCCCTTCTCTTATTACACAAAATTTAGAATAACCTTGCAGTATTCAATATAACTGACACTATTGGGAACTGTTAAGCTATATTTAAGGAGAATAAAACTCTGTCAAAAAAAAGTATTATTTTCTACACTATGGTTAATTCAGGAAAATGTGACAATTAATGTTTACAGATCTACATTTTAATGGATAAAGTATGCATGAAACTGCCAGCTCAAAGCAGAAAATTATGTCTGGAAAGAAGTCACCTCCCAAAGGGAACTTTAGTCCAAGGGTATCTAAAGGGAGGGTGTCAAGAAGTTCGATCCAGGCTCTGCTCAGTGATGCCAAAAAACAGGACAAGTGGCAACGGGCAGACCCTGATGCACTGGAAGCTCCATCTGATTTTGAGGAAGAACTTTACTGTGCAGTGACTGAGCACTGGAGCAGGTTGCTCAGAGATGTTGTGGAGTCTCTCTTACTGAAGATCTTCAAGAACTGTCTGGACACAATCCTGTGCCATGTGCTCTGGGCTGACCCTGCTCTAGCAGAGAGGTTGGACCAGATGACCCACAGTGGTCTCTTCCAGCCTGATCCATTCTGTGATTCTGTGATATGTATTAGGCATTTCAGGCTGCCACCATCAAAGCATCCATGAACTTTCAAAATAGGATACAACATAATTTCTTAACTAAAAATGAAAGAAGAAACCTGTGTAAATATTCATCTGTCTTCCAGCTGTCAGAATTAGCTGAATGGTCAATCTAAAAATCATTAGTAAAGAATTAAAGTCGAAATATAATTCATGTATTTTGGAAAAAAAACTAAGTCAATATAATTCCTTGATTAAAATTTTTTCTCACACAGGTAGTAGCTAAATGTAAATTACCACATGTCATTTTGATAAATAAAGTATAAAGACGCACATCTTCAACATGGCACAAGTGGATCCTATCTGGATGGTCCCTTGCAAGCAATTTCAAGTCCTTTATCATGACATGATTTATTAGAGAAAGGTCTACTATAGTCCAGTATATTAATTTGCTATGCACCATCTATTTTTCTTCAATAACCTCAAAAAAAAAAAAAAAAAAAAAAAAAAAAAAAAAAAAAAAAAAAAAAAAGAAAGAAAGGAGCAAACAAACAAAAAAAGTCAATACTGCCCAAGTTTGCAAAATGTGGCACATTTTAATGGGCACATGAATTGAGAGCAAGCAAATAACATAATTTGGTTTACCACATCTAGAGACAAAGCAGGCTATTTCTTAGATAACTCATGCTGAAAACAGTGTCACAGCACCAGTAGGAGGTTAGCTATGGCTTGTTTGAATGTTTTTGCCTTAAATGTAGCAGCAGTGGGCAAGAGGGGCACATGAGGTGAAAGTTCAGTGATCACAGGCAATGCAGGATTTCCATACAAGGTCCTGGCCAGATCTAGAGAGACAAGTGATGTGTGCCTGAGGCAGAGGCTGAAAAGCAAAGCTTTAACTCCTCAGTTCCTTGTGACTTTTAAGACTGAAGGAGATCAAGCACATTGCTTTATATGAGAGAAATCAGGGAGTGTTTGTACAGTATTTAAATAAAGTCAATAACATCTTTGATTTAGTAAAGAAAACACAGGGACATGAAATGGAAGGAAAATAAATTCCAAGCAAAAATGCATTCATGTCTTTTCCCTCTCCCAGAAGCACGAGACCATCTGCACATTTTAGCTAATTTTGTAATGAGTTCTCCATCGCTTGAAATTTTAAGACCAGAAGTGTCTCTTTTACTTTGAATTCCATTTCTCTTAATAAAGAAATTTATTTTTATGGACATCCTAACATCTGTTTTATTGAGAAGGGAAAGAGATTACTGTAGTGGTGCCTTTTGACTTCTAGGGTGAAAAACATTTTAAAATCATATTAGACTTCATTAAGCATGTCTAGGAAGATTTATGAAAATACCCAGAAAAAATAGAGTACAGAAACAAAATATGAAAACCACTCTTCTGAGAAGTCTTCTCATGAAAGATATTGATTTACTGCCTTGTCAGCCTCTCAGCAAGGAGGAAGGGGGTGCTTAATAGATAGCACCTCCAAATATCCTCAAAAATAAATTTGTGCTTTTGTGTGCACTCACCACTGCAAAACTTCAGAAGGCAAGAAGATAAAATTACTCAGTATTTCTGAGTTGACATCCAGAATCCCAAAGAATCACTGAAAGAATTGAATTGAGTTTTTTTTCTTCTGCATGACTACATCTGAGAAACTATATAGGTGTGGTACCTTTGAATTGTATTCAGTGACAAGATGGATTACCAGAAATTACAATAAAAATTTTATTTAGTGTTAAAAAATAAATTCAACTACTTTGGAAGGCTATTCTTATAAGTAGAAGGAAAGTGGGTGTGTTTTCAATAATGTGCTTTAATTTTCCTTATTCATATTATTTCAGTGCTACTTGTATTTATAAAAAGTTTCTGTATAAGAAAACCATTTCAACTTTAAAAACATGTAATAACTTCTTAAAAGAATGCTGTTTTGGTTTTAATTTGTCTTAAAGACACATTCATGGTTTGGCTTTGACTGAAAGCCTTGATGTGATTTAAGGGTTTGTTTGTGTTCCCTACCCCAGCATCGCTCAAGACTATCCTAACTATTACAATTTGAACTCTGAATTAAAAATCACATTAAATACATCTGGCTTTATTTTCACCTCTAGCCTGCTAGTAATAAAACTGCTCTTTCAACGAATAAAAGTGGTGAGATTCATTGCTGTGTTGTTTCTAAAACCACTGCCTCTGATCTCTGAAGCACAGATATTCCAGAGAAAGAAAAATTACATCATTTTAGCAATAGAATTATTTTTCTACCTTTCTCTAAAAATATGTTAGACAGTAAAATCACATCACTCTTTTGCATGAGTAATTTACAAACTTTTACAGAAGCTGGAAAATGCCCTGTAACAGGAGGATTACACACTAGCTAAAATGAATACACTATTCCAAGAAAAGGAAAAAAAAAAACCTTGCAAGAGTGGAAATTGAATTTCAAATACAACTAATGAAATGTGGCAAAACACCAAAAAATTAGGATCTTTTGCAGTCCTTGCATCAGTTGGGTGCACTTTTTAAATAAGTCTTAGAAAGGCCAGACTTTGAGAGAGTTGTAAATGAGGGATGAAGGCTACTGGAGAGGGTGTGTGAAGAAACAAAGCAGCACAGTGCAGTTCAGTTAATCAGGATGCACTTAACATGGAAATTTGCTTAATTGAGATGCGTCCCAAGAAAGTAATTTAAGACTAATGATACCTAATAACAATAACCGCTGTTTAATAGGGATGGTAATTCTGCTTGATAGGGATACCATCAGGTAATTATGGCCAGGTCAAAACTCCTGACTTCTGTTGGCAAAGGTCTTACCTGTCAGGCATCCGAAGAGATGTGATCCTTGAACAACAGCTACAGGGAAGCTTAAACACCAAATGCATACTTTGCTATTGCAAATCTGGGTTCTATAGGTTGTCCTACGTTGATCAATAAGAAGATGTTGCCCTGTTGTCCTGCTGATTTAAAAATAAGAAGTTTTAATTTAAAAGTTTAAAAAAAAATTAAATTTTTCTTTAATTTCTTTTATGCATGTTTTAGCTTAAATACTAAGGTTTTTCTCTATTTATCTCTGAACACATTGTATCCAGATTATTAGTTGGATTTATCCACACAACATGTCAGGGTATGAACCCGAGTCCACACTTAGAGCAAAAAACCTTTTCAGAATTAAAGCACTCTAAACTTTTGCTCCGAATTTGTGCTGGTGTTTCTTTATTTTCTTTTGTTGGTTTTTTTTTTCTGTTTTTCTTTTGTTTGTTTGTTTGTTTGGGTGTTTTTGGTTTTTTGAGGGGGAGGGGCAGGGAGTTTCTGTTTGGTGTTTTTTTCATTTGGGGTTTCTTGGGAGGGGTTCTGTCTGTTTGTTTGTTTTAGGTTTTTTGTTTGTTTTGGGGTTTTGTTTGGTTTCTTTGTTTTAGGTTTTGTGTGGGTTTTTTCTGTTGTAAAGTTACTCCATGGTGGAGATGGCTTTTAACTCACTTGTTCGAATCGATTACGCTCTGGTGCACAGGTTGCTTAAGCTGGAACATCCAAATTCCGTGCCTTACAGTCAAAGAACAACTGAATGATAGTGTGACAGTCTTGCTGCAGTCTTCTGGAGAGAACATTAGGCATGAGGATCCTCTCAATGCAGGATACAGTTACTCTGCCACTGTGTCCTCATTAATAAGGTCTGCTGTAATTTATCCTAGCTCATATACATGCTCCTTGGGTGTCATTACTTACAAAAGAGCTTCCCTTTGCTAAGACAACATGACCTTCATAAACTCCACTTTCATCCTGTGCTCCTGCACCTGCCAGTTTTTTATCAGCCTCCCAGGGTGAGAGATCAACAGAGAGCAGGAAGCACTAGCTCTGTGCCTACTACCCACCCATCAGCATCTTTACAACAGTGAACTCCTGAAAACATGAAAAACACTCACTGAAAACTAGCAATGAGAAATGCAGGGAGAAATCTGTAAAACTTGGCAAATATTCTCTATTTTCTTTGAAGTCACTGTAATCCAAAAACTTTTGGGAGTATTTCACTTAAACACAGTCTCCTCTGAGGTAGGTGTAATTTGTCTAAGAGGGAGAGAAAAGGTAGAAGGGTGGCTTGGGGAATGCAGTCTTCTAGCAAGTTATATTATTATAGAGAAGGGCAAACATGTATAATTCACTACCTCAGGCACCAAAGAGTCACAGGAGGACCATGAAAGAAAATAGTTTGACAGTCTGTGAAACACTGACTCAGGAAAATGGAGTGGACAACTGACAGTTTATACAGCAAATTTAGACATTTACTCTCATCAATCTGTAATCAAAGAGGCTATAACTTATACAGGCCTATGAAGAAACTTTTTAATAGGATATATTTCAGTCTTTGCGTTGTTGGCAAATTGTTCACACTAGCAAGTAGGAGCACTGTACTGTCTCTCTAATTGAATTATAACCACATTAACATTCTAGAGATACTCTTACAGTACTTTTCAACATATATTTTCAAATCCTTTAAATTAGATGTATACAAACAAATATTTATATGTCAATACATATGTGTATGTTTGTGTGTTTTGTATGACTTATGTCATACAAAAGAGTCATCAAAGAGTCATCAAAAAAGAGAAAAACAAAATAAAAAAAAAAATCAGTGAAAGGATCACAAACTACATATATGTCAATAACTCCTCAGTGGGTTTCTTCCAGTCTTGGTCAGAGTACCACACATCTCTCATTACACAGCTGACTATTTTATCAGCTAACTAAACTCAGCTGTGCTGTGTTGACAAGTAGCTGGATAACACCTGGAAATGCTGGCTCTTCCTTGACAATGAGAGAAGCTTGATGTTGGTAAAGGTCTTTCAACCAGTAAATTTTAAAGAACATATCTGTAATCTCCTATTCCAAAATATATTTTTAAAATGATCAAATTTTGGAGCAGTAAGGTATTATTTATTTTGTTACAGCAAAGCTGCTAAATGAGCCCTTGCTATTACTGAGGAGAAAAAAAAGAAATGTTCTTCCTATCTACAAAGGAACAGAAACACTGCTGCTGCTGTTTTCCCAATTACACTGTGTGCCCTGTGGCCTGCCATGGATATGACCTCAGCTGAGACTCTGTTGACACTTCATTTTTACTTCTCTTACACAATAAAAGAAGAATTTTCCACATTATTGCTCGTAGAAGTTTTACACTGAGGAGCCAACACTATTGTATATAACACAGTTTGAAAAATAAGAAATTATGTTTAACATAAATTGTAGGAGACAGGGAATGATGAGAAAGTCTAGAGGAATTTCAGACAGGAAAAGGAAAATTAAAAAAGGATGGGAGTCCTATTTCCAAGCTATTTATAAATTTATTCTGTGCACATAGATAAATAAATAGTCATGAAAATTATAGAGGCTTCTACTGCCTCAGGGAACAAGACAAAAATCCAAATAAACAAGATTTAGAAAAGCTCCCTCCATGTTCTAGATACAACGTCTGTTATCTAATGCTTTTTCACAAGAGACACTCGTATTAAACAAATCACATAATAGGTTTCTTAACATGTTAAAAAAGAAATCTTCCATTGTCCCATCTGACATTTCACTGGTATGCTTTAAAGTTATAATCCTCTAATAACCACATTCTAGTATTGTTTGGATAATGCCTTGACCCAGAAGAGACAGAAGAGATTTCTGGTTCCCAGCTCCCAAGGTGTTGTCCACAGCAAGCATCCCCAGTGAGCAGCATCTCCATCTCCAGGTTGTGCATCCCAAGGTCAGATCTCAGTGGAGGAGAAGTGGTCACCAGCACAACACCTTGTATTTAAGACTGCTCTAGAGCCAGCGGGACCTTGTTTTGGAACAAAAAGCTCTTCTGACTACAAATTATGGAAAGTCTTAACCCTCAATAAGAGGTAGGGCTACCCTTTAAATTCTAGGGCATTGAACAAGATGAGGATGGAGTACAAGCCCTGTGAGGGTCAGCTGAAGCAGCTGTGATGGTTCAGCCTCAAGAAGAGCTGGCTTTAGAAGCTCTTGGCACTTAGAAGCAGTTTTCCCATATCTACAGGAAGCAACAGGCAAGACGGAGACAGGTTATTTACAGAAATCAACAGAGGTGAACAAAAGACAATGATCATAAAAAAGCGAGGGTATGCTCAAATTGCATATATTAAAAAAAAAAAAAGAAGAGAAAAATAATTTTCACCGTAGAGTAATCCATTATTGCAATAGGTTTCCAATACAGCCTGCAAAATCTCCATCCGTGAAGGTTGGAGATGCCAAGTCCAGGTGTCTGAATTGAGTGTCCACCTGGCTGTGAGCAGGAAACTGCAATAGAAACTTCCACTATGATGATTTTCTGAGTTTCTGAATTTCTGGTTTGCTAAAACACAACTCTTTCTTGTTTTCTACAGGCCTAATCTTCTGCACTTTTACATGTATATAAATATCATGAAAATAATTGTTGAAAGGCTTTCATGACTAGTAAATAAACAAGTTAGTGTAAAACTGAATTAAGAAAGTTATAGGAGAATAACTGAACTAAACACAAGATATGAAAAAAAGGGAACAGTCTAGTAGGAGAATTGGGAAAAAACTTTTCTGTTAAGGATAGCAAAAAGGAAGCACTATGTTTGGGTCCTTAGCAGCATTTTCACAAAAGCAAAAAAGGAAAAAAAAGTGCTTTTTTTTTTGCAGAAAAAGCAAAATGAAAATTACATTAACAAATTAGCTAATAGTCTATCTAGCAGCAGAAATACACAAAGGTTTACCTATGACTTAAATTTGGGAATTGACTCAACACTTTTAAAATTTTTAGAGGAGGATGACGGCTGTTTGAAGTCATTTTAGGTGGGAAAGGGACAATACACTTGTATGGGCCTTGTATACCACCTCTAGTGCCCATCAGCCATGAGGTCAAGTAGCAGAAAAAAGAGGTAGGACCTCCAATCCAGCCAGCTCCAAGAGTGACCCATCACTGGCCAAGGCCAAGCCTGTCAGCAACAGTGGTAGCACCTCTGGGATCATGTATTTAAGAAAGGGAAAAAAAAACCCTGGAAAACAGTGACTGCAGCCAGAGCAGGGGAAGAGTGTGAGGAGTTCTCCCTCTAAGGAGGAAGGAGTGACAATATGTGATGAACTGACTGCAGCCTCCATTTCCCATTCACCTGCCCCACCTGTGGGGAGGAGGTGGACAATTCAGGAGTCAAGTTAAGCCTGGGAAGAAGCAAAAGGTGGTGAAAGGTGTTTTAAGATTTGGTGTTATTTCTCATTATCCTCCTCTGATTTTCTTGTAATTAAATTAAATTAAAATAATACGCCCAAGTTGAGTCTGTTTTGCTTATGATGGTAACTGGTGAGTGATCTGTCCTCATCTTGACTCACAAACCTTTTGATATATTTTTCTCCCTGGTCCAGCTGACAAGGGGAGTGATAGGGTGGTTTTGGTGGGCACCTGTCATCCAGCCAGGGTCAACTAACCACACCTATATACCACAAAGGAAATTCAAAGTGCCTTATGGCCAGTGGTGAATTTATTTTTAACAACTAAAGCTCTATAAAAACAGTTCTGCAATTTTCTGCATCATTCAATTTCTGGGAAAAAGATCTGGGAAACGTTTCCACAGGAAGAGAAGGGCAAGACAGATTTATTCAGTATAAATGACTTCCATTCACTGCATGTTGTCAGAGCTCCCTTTTGAATCTTATCAAGGGGGGCCCTAGTTTCCAAAGTTAGAACCTTTCTCTGTAATTTACAATATGATCCTGGATGAGCAAATATAACTCTTTCTCCAAATACTGTGACTGCGACGAGCCATTCAATAATTTCTTTACATCATATCAGAATACACTTTTTTAAAAATGTGGATTAGTGCCACACAGATGCAGCTACTCTAGTGTTAGAGTTTGGATCCCACATTCATTTTCAAAGCAAATGTCTTGATCATTTCTTCTTCCTGTGCTTCCTCTGTCTCCACATTGTGAACAAATCTCATGAATTTGATATGTTTCTGATACGAGGCAAATAGGAATATCTGCTTAAGATATTCCCACTTCTGTGTCAGTTTATTAAACCAGATTAGTGCTTGCCTGAAAATAAATTAAAAAAAAAATCAAAACCTCACATTGATAAAAAGATCCCTTCTTGAATATCATGTACATATGAAGTCTTGTTCTGTCCTAGATGGTAACACACATATAGCAAATCAGTTCAGAATTAGGCTTGCTTTAAAACATTAAATTCCCAAGCAATATATTAGAACTAAAAAGAAATTAAAGTCCTAGGCATAAAACCTAAATCAAGAAAGAGAGTATAAAAGATTCTTAACTGTTTTGCAATACTGGATTTAGCAACTGAACCATAAAAAAAAAAAAGGCAAAAAACCACCCCAATTCCTGTGATAGGAGATTGAAAAGGACCAATCATCATAAATTAATAATTTGAGGAAAATCTAAGGACATGAGCCTATGCATCATATCCCTTTCAGGAACACTATAGGAGCAGGTATAATGCTGTTTCAATGCACTCCAACATATTATCAGGAGTAATTTAAAAAATGCAGAAAACCCCAGCAGTCACTAATTCTCATTTGTGTGTAATTACCTGTAAAATACATGGATAAGTTTGAATCATTCAAGCCACTGATGTTGCCCATGATCAACCATTCTTAATAAACATACATGATCAGGAACTGTTCTGCTTTCTTAGCAGTGAGCTTGTAGAATTATCTGCAGAGACAAAAGCAGTAATAGGAAGAGAATATAGTATGCCCTGTGGAGTATTACTAGGCAGTACATTCATTAAACAGCTCTTACGATACCATAAATGCTTTAGTCATAAGAACCAAACATAAAATCCCAGACTTCCTAATACTCCAATAGGGACTACTTTGCTTTTTGCAATATACAGTTCTTCTTTTCAGAAAAACATACCAGTACCTATTTCTTTACTAATACAACTGGTTTTACTATGCAATATGCTCAGAATATTGCAATTTTATATATTTTATTATAGCTTTTTTACATTAGATTGTCATGGTAAGACATCTAAATCATTCACCTAATTAAACCTATGCTAATGAAATATCTCATGACATTATAGAGGAACAAAATTCTGAAAGAAATTATGGAATTGCAATGCTATAACAGTCTGGAGCTGTTTTGCATATAGTGTTGCATGAAATTAAACTGATCCCATATTTCACAAAGACAATAAAAAAAATATCTCAACCTGCAGAGTAAATGGGAAAACACAGCTGACTCACAAAGGAAGAAGACTCTTCTCTTGTCTAGACAACAGGTAAGTGGTGACTGAGAGGATATTTACTTAGGGGATTATGTATATAAGGGGTACACTGATCTGTAAGAAAGAGCATATAATGGACCAAATTTGCATAGATGATCTCAGTTAATACTAATTTTTTCTTGTAGAAAATCTACAGTCTAGCAGAAACTGTTATGCATGTGGTTAGCCACATATTGTAGACTCAGATTTGACTACTACACATGACATTTCCATTAGTCCTTTAAGATGTTCATTACTTAACCAGTTACCATTTAAAATGAAACAAAAAAGACTGCCCAATTGAAATGGATGAGAAGTGTTTAGACTTTGGAAGTGTACAAAATAAAAAATCAACATATAAAGCATAAATACAGAGATATAAAAAATATTTTCAAAATGTATGAAATATAGACAATATCTAGTCATCCTGCAGTTTAGTGTAGGTTTTGGCCTAGCATACAACAGTCAGTTTACATGTGTCTGTATTGACTTCTGAGATGCCAGACACAGCAATAGCCTCTGTTCTCCTTTCTAGTCCCATCCCTTCAAATAGGCATGTCCTTCACTTTGGGAGTGTGGATAATAATGCAGCTGAAGAGGATGACTTACTATCTCTGACTGTATGCATTAGAGAGTTTAGCAAGTGCATAAAGAAAAAAAAAACCACCAAAAAAGCTAACAGAATTTCAGATCACAATGTTATTCAATACTCAAGACTTCTTTCTTCCTTTCAAATCAACTGCTTCTGTTGTATTGTTCTATGATTTCAAGTCAGAGTCAGGGTATTTTGTCTGGATGGTTTGTATTTCTGTTAATCTATTCTTCTAAGGCACAACAGACTTCATTGCTTTGAGGGGTTCAGATTCAACTGGAAGCAGAGGCTATAATAAATATAGTGGTATTAAGCATATTTTGGTAACCCTGGAATTTACCATATTTTTTAGAATATGAAAGATTAATAGTTGGAAATTAGAGAGCTTGAAAAATCCCTGCATGGAAATAGTAATATTACAATTTACAATTGCTTTGAATAAACAGATTAAACATATATTGTAGTCCCCGCTGTAAGATGGAACAGTTGATGCCTGTTTCCAGGGCTCTCTCCAATAATCATGTTTTTTCTTTGACCTGCAAAAGATATATCATGCAGACAACTGCCCCCAAGAGACATTGTTAAGTTAATATTCTCAACTGCTGTGGGAATCAGAAACTCTCTTGTTTTTTCTTACTTATTTTTCCTCTATTCCTGTATATTGAGTAGACTGGGTGTTCATTAGAGACACTGGTGTCTTGTTAAGGTTTTCAGAGATTTTAGCTGGACTTGACATGTATTTATGCTTCCATTCTTTTATTCAAAAGGTGTCATCTGGCATTAATTCTTTTCTGGTTGTACCTCATGGGTCAGTCTTTTTAAGAGATTTTTTTTTTAATATCAGAGGGGAAAAGGTGCTGCAAATCAGTTGTCATTGTGCAGATATCTTGTATGAAGGGCTATTTAGAGGAAAAGAATTATGAAATCTTGCTCGAATTTTACTCTGAATATTTTTATAGGATTTAAAAAAACATTAAAAATGGAATAATTTCTCTATGTTTCACTAGTCATATTCCAGCTGATCAGCTTTACACAAGCTACACCTTTTGAACATGGGAAATATTTCTTGAGTACCTTTGGGATTACTGGGATTATTTCCCCTATCCTTCTCCTCTGGGCCTTACCACTCCCAGAAATCTACTTTCACATGGATTTGAGATTTTTAACATGCCAGTAAGATATAGATTGACTTATCAGTTCAAATACTGTAGATGTGAAATTACACATAAAAAGAAAGTCTCTACAATGTGTACAATTATCACTTCTCAGAGGGGGGTCACTGTATTTCAGGGCAATGGTCATCACTCAAGGCCCATGTAATACCTGTGCCCCGAAAAAAAGCACAAAATGACATGTGTCTATGATTTTCTGATTTTAAAGGTTTTCTTAAATACTTCCAAAGACAAGGTTATTGCAGATTGACACTCTTTGTTTCATACTTATATTTTATTATTTTAAGAATTATTAAAACAGTTTCTACTATTTTATATATTTTCATAAGAATTATTTTTTAATATATGAATAGAATACAATAGTATAGAATAGAATAGAATAGAATAGAATAGAATAGGCTATTTTAGTTGGAAGGGACTTAAAATGACCATTTGGTATACCTGCCTATTTACATCTAAAGTATGTCTGTATGTTTGTCTGCATTTTTATCTGCACATAAACATGGTTTTCAGTCAGGATTATTCATAGTTGTTTATTCTTGCTTAAATTATACAATATATTTCTTTTTATTGTATTCATTTGCTATGAATAAAATAGTCTAGAATAAAAGTTCTGTGACTAAGCTATTTTCAGGGTTTGTCCAATTGACTTCAGTGTTTATTTTGCTTCACTAGGTCTGTATAAAACCAATCATAGTTGAGATATTTCTTCAGCCACACTCTTAGCTAATGTGATATTACCACACACCTGTTTCTTGGTTTTTTTTTTTTT
>VXAX01001966.1:266643-299971 GCA_013399835.1 Leptocoma aspasia
TTTGCATTTGGAGCACTTTCCTGACTTTTGTCCTTTGGATGCCTTGCAAATAGTAAGATACAGATAATATTTGGAAAGATTTAGAAGAAGAGAACCTGGATTTGGTAAATCTGACAAAATGCAGAAATGTAAATGCCTTGTCCTGAATTTGAGGTTTAGTTCAATTTAGAGACAAGACTCAGACTGAGGCCAGAACAAGAAATTCCCAGGAAATGTTTTAAAGCACTTGATAGTGCGTTGGAAAGAGAAATCATCAGTGCTGTGAAGAGAAAGATAAGAGAGCATAAGAGATATAGTAACACATATTTTTGCCTTTATTTTGGCAGGACACTAATTTCAAGAAGATAATAGAGGGAGTGGCAGGTTGCTAATAAGAGCTTGAACAGTAAGGCCTGGTTTAAGCCATTTAAAATGTAAAAGTTAGTCATTGGACTTTATCTAAAAGAAAATAATTGCAGAAATATTGAGAGATACTCCTGTTTGAGTCTTTTGAGGGGAGGCCGGGAGAGCTGGGCGTGTTTAGCCTGGGGAAAAGGAGGCTCAGGGGTGACCTTATCACTCTCCAAAACAACCTGAAAGGAGGTTGCAGCCAGGTGGAAATCAGCCTCTTCACCCAAGCAACCAGTGAGAGGGCAAGAAGACATGGCCACAAGATGTGCCAGAGGAGGTTTGAATTGGACATCAGAAATAATTTTTTCACTGAAGAGGTGACTAAGCATTAGAACAGACTGCCCTGGGTGGAGGTGGAGTCACCATGCCGGAAGTGTTCAAGAAATGACTGGACAAGGCACCTGGTGCTACAATTTAGTTGACATTATGGAGTTCAGTCAAAGGTTGGCATCCATCTTGGAGGTCTTTTTCAGCCTTAATAATGCTGATTTTATTCCATGAATGGAAAATTGAGGTCACCGCACAAATTAATTAGAAAAAGGACAGGTGATGGAATTAAGTCAACTGGATAAAAAGAAAAATGTGGTTAACATATGAGATAAAAGGCAAAAAAAAATAGAGTTTGAAATTGTGTCAGAATACCAAGAAAAAGGAAATTAAGGGTGTGTATTTAGACATTGATCAAGACTTAATATTGGCAGGTGTCCAGTATGAAATTGGTTGGAAGTAGGAGTAGGAATAGAGTCTCAAAACACATTATGTTTGAACAAAAATAAGATTGTACAACAATGTATTATAAGCCAAATTAGAAATGTCTCTCCTCTATTAAATTTCTTCATATTCTACATGCATTTTTCAATTATTTGTAGACTCTACAGAGGTTAACTATCCTTGCTCCAATTTCCCCTGCCAGGTGTCTGCCTTGAGGCAACTTTGCTTCACGAGGTTTCCAAAAATACACTCTGACCATTTCTGAGAATAAGAAAATATGTTGCTTTGCTATTGTTAACAAATTCTTACAGTTATTTATTGAATATTCACTTTTTCAAGCTCTTATCTCCCATGTTATGCACTGAAATTTTGCAAAAATGTTTTTCTGCAAGTGAGATGGTCACTTTCTTTTTTTTTGCTGTGAAAAAAATGATTACATTTGGACTTGCCATAAATTTCTGGAATTGTCATAAAAACAATGACCCATAAGGGAAATCTGGTATACAGCAAATTTAGTTTAAAAACTGCAAATCATGACTGGGATTTCTGACTATTGAGTGAAAAGGAATATCTAAAACTGGATAAGACTAGATGAGCCAGAAAACTTAAAATTAGAGCCTTTAAAAGAAGGATGGTGAATGAAAGGGAGAATACAGTGAGTGGAAAGAGTGAGAGACAAAAGCTGAATGAGAGGGAGGTATAACAGTATTGAGACTATGGGACAGAGAGGTTCAGGGTACCAAAGGTAGGAAGAGGGCACCTGTTAAGTAGAGAAGAGAAGAAAAATTGGAAGAGAAGTAACCAGATCCAAAGGCTATTGCAGAAGTTACCTAAAAATAACTGAAGGGAACAAGAGACCTGTACATCCTTTTAATCAATCTCCCTGTATTTCTGTTATGTGTTTTTCTCCCAATGGTTTTCTTTCCTGCCTGAGTTAGAGAGGTTTTACAGGTAATTGGAGTGTTGCAGAAAGATTACAAAAGCAACAGAAAAGTAAAATGTGAAGTAAGTCTATAGAAGAAAAATTGAAGGAGTGAAAAAAGAAGGGAGCAAACAAAGAAGGCAAAAGGAGAGAGAAAGACAAGGAAGGATTGAAATGGGAGATCTGAGGAGGAAAAACTGGAAAGAGTAGTCATAAGTGACATAATTATTTAGGTTGGAAGGGAATTTTCAAAAATTACCTCTGCTGAAAGCAAGGACAATTTTGAAGTTATAGGAGGTTACTCAGTGCTTGTCCAGTTAAGGTTTTTAAATCTGCAGCAATGAAGGCCCAAAATCTCTCTAGGAGCTTGTTCCTGGACATAACCATGCTCAGTAAGAAAATATAATTTTCTTTATATCCAGCAAGAATTTCCTTTGGGGAATTCCCTTTGCTTCTTGTCCTTGCATGGATGAAGGACCTCTGGAATGGGTGTGCCCAGAGGACATTTATCCCCTTTCCTCTCCTCTCCTCTAATACCATGTGCTCAAGCCCTTTAACCATCTCAGGATCCTTTTGCTGTATTTGCAGTGTCTCACTTGTACTGCAGGGACCAAAGCTGGATGTAACACTTCAGATGAGGCCTCATGAAGTCAAAGGATAATAATTTGTCATAGAATAATTTCTTACTGTGCTTATGTCCATAAAATAATGTTAGACATGAGATTCCAGAACAGTGTCAAAACCACTGTAACTCACTATCAAAAATAGTAAATAATCACAAAGAAAGAATCCTGAAATTGAAAGCTCATCCAAACAAGGATGAAAAAAAATCTGCATTTAAAATGTCAGAAATAATCAGTGATTCACAAACCAAACTCAAAAATGTTTTAAACTAATCTAAATTTTGTTTTGGTGAATCCTATTCAACTAACTGTGAGGAAGAAGAAAGAATTTCTCTTCTAGACTCCAGTCTGAGTCTGCAGAATCTATGCAACAAGAAATATAAGCAAAATTGGAAAACAAAATTATCAAGGGGAAATTAAGAGGAACAGTCTCTTCTGAAACACATATTAGAGGAGTTTTGAGCTTTGGGTCAGAAATTGCTGGGTCAGAAATTAACTTGGAGCCCCACAAAGCTGTTTCTTAAAAAATCACTTTTTAGTTTGGGATAAGAATTCAAGTACACTTACTAGAAGTGACATAAAAATGAACTATGTCAGAATAAATGGCTATTCTGAGCTTCACCTGATGAGCAGAGGCTAAGCAAGCCATATGTTTACACATAGCTTCACAACATTGTGGACTTGGACATTTAGAGCCTCTGACAGCCATGTATTTAGAAAATAACAGACCTAAATTTCACAGAATGTTCAAAAAGAAGAATAACGTGGTGATATCAGCACATATTGCAACAGGCCAGCTGGCCTTTGTCTCTCCCTTTCCTGCTTCTGTCCCATTGTCTGTTGATAGTGTCACATTTCAAAGGAATTATTTTAATTCAAATACTTGACAAACTGAATGGATGTTCCCTGGCCATGACCCACCAGCAGAATTCTAATTTTGAAAAATGCATTTCCAAATACATCCTTTTTATATATTTTAAAAATTACTAGAATCTAGTACTTCTTGAGAGACAACTGACAGCAAGCACTGAAGCTTAAAGTGATGTGACAAACATGGCAGCACACTGTGGTAAAACAATTGAAGCTTGTAATTAATTTCTATCTTTAAATTTCCATCAGTAATGCTTTGTTGGAAGGCTCTGACAGGATGGACCTATCAAGAGAGAGATTTTCAGTTGCAAAGGTTACAATACTGTTTGCATATTTTCTATGGGGACCACAAGATAATGATTCAGAACAATACACAAGGAATACCCAGAACTGTGCATTTAATGAATTCTCCACAGTGTTAGTATTCCTTATGAAACGTATTTAATATTATGGGGGCAAGAATCACCTTTGTGTTTCAAGTCAATGGAAGGCAGGAAAAACACCTTGTAACATTCAATTCAGAGGTATAGAAAGAAACCATAAATAGGTCACTGTAAACATTGTTCTAGGGATTTCCTTCATGAATCTCATCAGGCTGCAACAAGGCTCAAGTGAAAGCACTCTGAAAAAGGAGACAAATATACCGTCAGACACAGAACTTCAATTTAATTTCTATTCCACAAGAGGCCATCTATGAATGATTCCCAATGTGATTTTCCTTTGAACACGATGCTGCTCCCTACCCTTTCTAACAATAGGGAAGAATGTGAAACCAGCATCTTGCTCCAGGTGTCAAATCTCCCATGGCAATGCCAAGCAAAAGAGACTAATCAAGTAAAAAAAAACATTCTATTTTCTTATTAGAAATGTTTGGGTTACAATTTCTTATTTATTTTAAATGGTATAATTCATAGCGTGAAGGAACTTTATATGTATACATATATATACAAATATTTGTGTGTTTATATTTTATATATGTATATATAAACATATAAACTTTAAAAAAAAAAGCAAATACCCACTTAAAGGTTTATTTTATTTGTTCAAAATTGAAGGTGTGAGGAAATATTTGAAGTTTCCATTTAGCGTTCAACGGTTTGTTTGTTTTCTTTTTTTTCCAAAAGAATGTGGACATCAGAGCTCATATATGTCCAAATAACAGCTGGAATTAAAGGAGTCTGGAGTCAGAAAGATAATAGTACAGTCTTTTGAGCTTCCTGGATTCTTAGCCATCTTTGTTTTGCATGTTCTCTTTTATGTCATAGGGGTTTCAGAATTGCTGTAGCCATGGCTGCCTATCAAACACAAGAGGTGTTAGAGAAGCCAAGATTTAGCCAGAATAGGACATTCCAGTTCTATGTGTAGTCTTTCTGGGGAGGAAAGCCAGTGCAGACTTTCTCAAGTATTTGACATGATGTACAACATAGTCTGATGGAGCCTACAAACCCAACCCAAATTTTCCTAGTATTGCTTATTTTCTCCATTGTGTATAAAGGCAGTTTGAACAAAAAGCTCTTACCCAAACACCGTGGTTAAAGTAGGTTAGGAAAATATTACTGCTGAAGCCTTGTACCACAAAATTGTTCATGCAGGATCTCCCCTCCTTTGTCACACAGTACCCTCCTTATTGTTACCCATTTACATTTTGGAATATCTAAGGTTATCTACAGCTCTCTTGGAAGGTTGCTTAGAATGGCATTATCCATTACTCCCTCTCCCTATTTTCTATCCAGGCATATGTTTATGCAATATGTTCTTGAGCACCATCTACTGGTACTGTTTCCACATCTGAAATATATACACTCCTAAAGCAAGCTTATGGTATTTCCTCTGGACTCAGTAATCTGGTATTCAGCCACCTTGGTGCAACAGAGTAATGTGGTATTTATGCAAGTGATCTGGTCTGATACCGAAAAGAATGCTAATCTTAGCTGGAGAATGAGGAGAGATAATATTTCCTAATATATAACTGTTACAATGAGGGAAAAGCTTGCAATTAGCATCTCTTTATTCATCTCCTGAAATGTAGTAGAATTCATCTTCGCATTTAAGACTACCTGTGTAGCCGAAAGGAACTGCAATTTAAAGGTTATATTATTAAGGACACCTAGAGTTTCATTTCAAATAGGTATAGTTTAGTTCAGGGAAATAAATATTAAATACTTTTCCAACTGTGAACGAAATTATTATGCCAGCTTTATAGCAAGAGAAGTGATATGCCTGTAAAAAATGCTGATCTTAACCTGTTGACAAGTCTGGTTAAAATGTGCTTTTAGTATAACAGTCAGTGTTGCCCCAGAAGACCTCTGCTTGCAATTTATTCATTCTTATTTCAGAAAGGGAGGGAGTCTGTGTCGAGAAAGGAATAATACACTTTTTAAAATTCTGTCTCAGAGCTGCTAGCAAGAACTTTGATTTATTAAAACTGAAATAAATTCAAGCACCTAATTTTGGTGTCCTCAGCAGTTGTATGACTTGTTACTCCCATTTTAGATGCCTGTAACATTGAAACTATGCCGGCTATTTTCTCATCCCTACGGCTCTGTTCTCACACTGGAAGTGTGAAACTACAAATACAGAATGACAAATTATTTGTGATTAAATTTTTGGATAACTCTCCCTGCCATATTTGTACATAGTTAAGTAAAATATACAGCCCATTGCTAAAATAAAAGCTGAAGATCTGTGGTTTAAGTGGGGGCTTCTTCACTTCTTTGGCACAATGGCACTGAATTATGAGATTGGTTTTTAAATGCTGTAGTAGTGTTCTTACTGATAGTAAAAGCATTTTCTTACAGGATCTAGAATGACATATTCAAGCTACTTGCTGCAGTCCTAGTGTATATATTACCCCGTATCTTAGGGTGGAACCAAAACTCCATCTCTCTCAGTATATAACAGGAAATTTCTAGAGTTAAAACAGGATATGAATGAAATGATACAGCTTAAGAGTTTTCAAGAACTGGAAGTCCAAGCAAAACAATGTCAGCTGCAAATAAGCCCACCCCTACAGAAAAAAAAACCAAACCTGTACGTTTTCAAAGTGAAAATCAGGATAAGTTCTCAACCTCGTTACTCACGTACAGCTCTCTATAGTGTACACAGCTACTGGAAAGTGCCAGACATTCATTGGTGCTTGATGGACGACTAATTTATCTTTAACTGGGTGTCCAGGTTGGTTGGAGGCCACTGACATCTGTGAGTCACACTGTGCAGAGCAGAACATGGATGCTTTGATTTATTTATTGTGGCTGAATGTTTTCAGCAAGCTGGGGAAAACAATGTCAGAGTAATCTTTATATGCTTAACTAATTTGTAATACTGATTGATAGCCATGCAACCAAGAACTAAATGTGAAATGATGTGTCTCAGTGGAGTTTTAACCTGTAAATAAAGCGAAAAGCAATTAATGAATTAAATTTGCATTCTGTCCTGAGAGGGTGAATCAGGTGTGTTAAATTCCATGTGTGTACTCCTGTTCAAATGCAGATCAAAACAGACCAATTTACATTGCTCAAGACTTTATTATTCCCTGTGGTTTTTATATTATATCTAGGAAAAAATATAGTCCAATCCCCAAATATTTAAAGCAACATTGGAGGACATTTATATGGAGTCATATATAATACTCATAGGTTTCTGTCAATTATTTCCTAATGACAGTCTTAGGATATTTATTTTTGTTTGTTGTCAGAGAACAAGGATATTTATTCTCGGTGAAAACTGCCAGATTTATACTGATAACATCCTTCTGAAATTTTACAAAATGTTTCTCAAACAAACAAAATGCATATTTTTATATCAATTGTGACTGCTAATAGATTTTTGTCTACTGGTGGATGTCTCTTTGTCCCATGACTTAACAAATGGTCCCTGACTTCTGAGTCCAGATCTGCTGTGGATGTTAGTAACTCTTGGAGGCAAAGCACTTACTGAACATTATTCAGCATCACTTCACATCACAAGCATAAATTTGATTACTGTAATTACCCTTAACATTTTCTTAGTTGTTTAGTTTTAGTCTGAAATAGATTTGGAATGTTTAAAGGGCCAGTGACAATAGCAAAAAGACCCAAGAACCAGGCTTTTATTGTTTCTCTCCTGCCAGTTACTGCCTCTCATTTCATAAGCACTACCTGAAGAATATCTGGAGTTGGGTTTAGTGGTCCTAACATATCAAGAGAGAAGTGAAAAATGTGTTCACTTGTTCATTGTCAGACATGCTCTGGCTGCACTGGGACCACAATAAAGATCTCATAGTTAGGCAGACGTTTATATTCAAACAAATGGAAGCTGAGCAAAAAACCTGCCTCCAGGTGAGAAACCAAATTCAGTTTTTCGTGCAGAGACTCTATTGTCAAAAAACTTGAAGTGCACATAAAGCAGCAGGTGAAACTACTTGTCCATTCTTGGTAAAACTCACTTTTAGCATAAATGCAGCTCAATCCTTGCTCATGAAAATAGTGATCAACACAGCCACTATTTTCATCATCATGATTTGATCTATACTCTTCCTATTAATGAACATTATCCCTAATGATGTTCCGTCCTGTTACTTTTTACAAGGGCATGTAGCGATAGTGCATGGAATTATGGTGTCAAACCAAAAGAGGGTCTGTTTATATTAGATATAAAGATGAAATACCTTTTACCTATGGTAAGGGTGGTGAGACACTGGAATAGATTGCCCAGGGAAGATGTGGATGCCCCATCCCTGGAAGAGTTCAAGGCCAGATGAATGGAACTTTGAGCAACCCAGTCTGGTGGAAGATGTCCCTGCCTGTGACAGGGATGTTAAAACTAGATGACCCAACCATTCAACCCAAACCATTTTGTGATTCTTCACAAGTTTGATGGGGTTTCTGGCAGGCTGCCCCTGGACAGAACTGCAGCATTAAACTGCCCCTCACAAGACACTCCAGCAACTGTTATGGCAGCAAGCCAAATTTTCTTTGTATTTTGCATCTGATGCAATAGGTAGGGAGACATTAAGTGATTTGCAAAGGATCTCTTTCAGCTTATGGGACGAGAGAGTGTTTCTCAATAACTGATTGCACAGAGTCTGGTGAGAGTCTCTAGAAGAGGGACTGAAGCGTAATTGATATATTCACAGAATAAAGTGAGAGGAAAAATACTCAGCTTCATTTCTTTTCAAGTGTCATGTTTACCTGTTTCCTAGAGGTTTGTGACTGGCACTAACAATTTCTTGAGGCAGCTGTCTCCTTGTAGAGGTTTTAGAAGGGGTTTCCACTGTCCCTAACATTGATTAAGGTTCAGGCCCAATAAAGCAGAAAGACAGCATGAATAAGTGAGAGGTTCAGTATGGGCTAGGAATACCTGTGTGCTGAAGGAGATGGTGTAAGCAGGTCCACATTCCTCCTCAAACTCTCCTGGACCACCCACGGGAGATATGGGAGACAGTTTCCATCATGACATAGTCACTGATGGCTGATGTACCTCTTAGGATTAAAGTCTCATCTGCCCAGGCATGAAGGGGCAGAGGCACAGTGCCATTTGGGGGAAACTCAATAACCCAGGCCATGTTTGGAGGCCATCATGTACTGGAGGTGAGACCCACCACTGAAAGCCCTTGGGAGGAGCTTCCTGAGCACCTACAGACTGGGAGTCACTCGTTAAGGCTCAGTAGACTCATTAAGGGATGTTTAAGAAGATGTCATAAGACTCATTACGGGGTGTTTAGGGAAGAATCAAGTGAAAATAGGAAAGGATGGGAAGAATTGAATGTGGAAAAATAGAAGTTTGGCTGTAAACAGCTGGCAGGTCAATACACTTGTCTGGCCATGCCTTCTGCCTGGCTTCTGCAGTCAGTCCTGGATTCTCTCTAAAATCCATTCTTACCTCTCTTGCTCAGAAGAGTGTGAGGAGTTCTGTGCGCATATTTGTGTGGGGTGGGGGTATGTGCATGGGGGGATTGGGTGCAACCACTGGAGCAGGACCAGGCTCATACCAGCAGTGCATCAGCACACAAAATTACTGGGAAGCATTCACTTTGTGGGCCAGCCTGTGGTTGTGTATGACCCTGTCTCTGGGAGAGAGATAATTGGAGGAGCTAGATGCCAGTGGGACCAGGGCATCCTGGCTGACTGACAAGGAGACCATGGGGTCTGGGATGTTGACTAAGAGACACTTCTGCATATGTCTGTATCTCTGTTTGTCTCTGTTTATGTATGTATCTGCGTGGTGTTGTGGGAGACTGTGGACTGCGATCCAGGGCAGCTGCTGGATGATCTGTGTGTCTAAGCCTGATTAGACACAGCGCATGTGTGGGTCTGCACTGGTGGCTGCAGCCTCTGAACTCAGGAGCTGGCCTGTCCAGATGTCAGCAACCGGGAATACTGGGATCCACGGACAGCTACTGGGCAGATAGTGTTAGCCCAGCTGCTGGAGGATCCACACTGTATGTATGTGTTTCATGTGTGTTTTAGTGTCTGTGCCTCTGGGCAATACAACCTTAGCCATGCTACTGGCTGGAACTTGATATTTGGAGCTGGATATTTAGAACTGCAGATGCCCAACCTCTGTCAGGGTCCTGGATTTGGCAACCCCTAACACTATCTATATGAATGCATAGTCAAAAATGAGAAGTTGCAATGTCAGGAAAGGGTTGGGGAGTTCTGAATACATCCACCACTTTTTGCCATGAAATAACAAGATTTCTTCAGCCCTAGCAATTTACTGCACCTAGAGAACCTAGAGGTATGTGAACAGATCCTTAGAGACATGTCTTCAGGCCAGCTAATGAAAATTCTGCATAGTAGCCCCTTTAGAGAAACAGTCCTTGGGTTTGAGTTCAGCTGCTCACCTTATCTGTCTATGAGAAGCATACAATTTTCAAATCTTGTTGAAGCTACAGAAATAATAGCTTTTATCCTATCTGTATAGATGCAATCTGTTTGGTCCCTTTACATTGTACACAGAAGGTGATGTAAACCAATTGTCTGAAAAACGTATGGCAATTAGTCTGACTGCTACCTGGGAGAGATCCATACACACAGAGTAATGAAGGTTCACAGTAAAATTACTGATTATTTCTTTTATTGCACTATGAAAGAGACAGGCTAGCACTTTATCTGTGAAGATTTTGATTTTATGACATTTGTGATGTGCAAGTAGGTTGTAAAGGCTATATGTGGAGACAAAAGCACATTGAAAAGATTTCTTTTTGCTTTTTCAAAGGAACTTCACCTAACAATTCCATAGAGTATGCAGCTTGTGTAGATGGAGGAAAATCAAGAATTCAAGGCATTCCCATATGGTACAAGAAAATATACATTCTTACTACTTTGTGCCTTGCCAAGGCAATTACACACCATGAATTGAGTTTCAAGGTTGGTCGCCTCCAATCCTATCAGAAGCATTGTGGTATTTGTCATCTATTTTTTAAACCAACTCTTACAGTCCAATAATTATATGTGAATCTCTGGTTTGATTTTGAAACATATATCTTTTAGCTCATCAGATTGTAACAAAAAGTCTGAACAGCCAATCTCATTTTGGAACAGCAAATACCTGTTTAAGGAAAAGACTCCAAATTTACCAGTAGGTCTGCCTTTAAGCACTGTGGTTTGAAGGAAAATCATATTTGGGAAAAAACCCCAAACCACTACCACCACCAAACTACAAACAAACCCCCCTCACATTATCTTATTATTCACTTCACAATAGCAAGTTTTGTGGACACCAGGTTCAGGCCCGTGTGGTATTTGCATAGGCAAAAGTTCACTAACAGAGTCGTGTTGTGACTGTAATAGGACATAGCAGATTATGACACGTACATTTCATGACTTCACTATTTGCTTCTTGGAAATATTTACTGTTCATAGAGTGGCAGCTAACTGCAGAACCCAGCCAAGCAGTTCAGAAGTGGTGAAAATCTGTCGCTTTGTCCAGTGAAACTGAGCACAACAGCTGGTTTTGGATAAAAATATGCTATGTAAAGATACGAATACAGCACCTTATGTTTCTGTTTCCAGTCTTTTTTTTTACTGCTCTTCTATGGAAGAAGCCCCACATCAGAAGACACAGACCAGAAGTGTGACACCTCCTCAAGCCCCCTGATTCAGACTAGCTGCTTGGTTCAAACTACCTCCTACAAATGCTTGACTTTACATGATGCGTTTTTAGGAGGTACTTAACCCAGCTATAATCTCCCTCTCCTATGATGTAGTTGCACTGATTAATTGAAGTAAAGAGTTTTGGCTGATATGTCCCAGATTTAGTTGTTGGAAATGTACCAACCCCACAAAAAGTCGTTACTAGAGCTTCTGCATTAACCTCAGAGTTCTCACCTGTGTCCATCAGTCTGTACTGCTACAAGTCTGTCCTAAGTGATAACACCTTCAACTGCTGTAAGTAATCAGCCCAGGCTCTGAGATTTTTAATAATTACATTAATGGTATCAGCAGCTCCAGACAGACACGTTCAGGTTGTGTTTTCAGGCTTTGCTTTGCTATATGGAAAAGCAGAAGAATTTTTCTTTCTGTAGCAAAGGGCTGCTGACACTCTAATCCTATTCTGCTGCTGAGAGAGCTTGGGCTCGGAAATCTGGCTCTGAGGATGGACCTCCTTGAACTTGTGCACTTAACATAAGCTTGAGTCCCTCATGCACATGGCCCTTCCTCAGACTCTTCCCAGAACCAGGGTCTTGCCTGCACATTTTCAGTACAGTGCTGCAGTGGCTATACCTCTATAGCGTGTTCAAATGCCATTAAACCTCTTAATCTGGTGATAGAAGGTTGGTGAAAGAGGGGAGTGTTCATTGCCCTGTGTTGCTCCTGAGCCCCACAACTTCTTCAGGGATTTCTCACTAGAAGGAACCCAAGGGACATCCTCCAGATGCCACATAGTTCTGTGCATCCTTGTTGTTGTATAACTTGGCATGCTAGATCCATCACATCCTTTAATGCATGCCTCATCGCACAGCCACATCCTCAGAAAGTGAGGAAAATAGAGAACTGGTAAATATTTCACAGTTTTATGCTGACAATGAGACACAAAAGCAGTCTCCAACACCCTTCTCAACATGTAAGAGTGCTCTTCGCTACTGGTTGAAAAAATATATACAGAACTATCAAAGATGGCGTTTATATTCTTTTTGGTAGTCTTCAGAAATCCAAATGCAATGATTTTTTTTAAACTTCAAAGTGACTCCAATTCTTATAAGACACATGTAAAAAGAAGAGCTACAAACGTATTGTCTTCAATATAAGTCATCTGTTTCTCAGCTACAATACACTCATGGTTTTTTATTTCAAATATGTGTGAGAAAATGTTTGTACACTGTTTCTTGACAAGTGGCCTTTTCCCTGTTTGAACAGAAATGTTGTGTGTATTGGAGGATGGGAAAGGGAATCGATGGCTTGATTAAAATTTTAATTATTGTAGAAATCATTGTGTTTGTACAAGCTTCTTCATGCCCCACCCTTGGGCATTATTTGTTCTTCTTTAAAAGTACTCTCCAAATGCAGCTTTGGGGATTCATCGTATTTTTATGGCAGCTCTTTACGCAACTCTACAATTATTACATTCTGGTGTGTGAGAGATTCAGTATTATCTCTTAGGCTTTTACGATCTTGTTCCCCCATCAGTGCTTTTGTGTAACAAGCTAGTGAAATTAGAAGTATGATTAGAAAAATGTGACTACATTATCTTAAACTTATACACACTTTTGTATTGCTTCAGCTTTTTAGGTCCCGAGGGAACTGACAGTGATTAGGATCTATTTCTTGTGAGGGTACTGTTGGGAATAAGGCTGGTTTGAATAAGTGAATCAACCTTATTATGACAGAAGCTCCAATAGAGATATGCATTAGAGTATATTGAATTCCACTTTTGAAACCACAGGAAACCTTTGCATAAGCACTCACATTTCTGTCTGGACTAAGAAAATAGAGTACTGCAAATAAAAAAAAAAAGTGAAAGCCAAAAATCCTTTCTATCTCTATTTTTATTCTAATACTTTGCAGATAGTATCACGTAGTCAAAACAATGGTTTTTTTCTTTGTGACTGTAGCTAGGACTAGTATAAACCTTTAGCAACATAGTTATTCTCTTGTAAACATCCAAACCTACATGTAAAAATAGTGTCTTTTTTTGCAAGGCCACAAAAAATACAGTTCTTCTTACTGTGGACTAAAGTAAAATAAATTAAAAATCCAAAACCAAACACAAGGAAAAAATAGCACAAAAGAAGCAGGATACAAATTTTATTCTCTGTGTTTTACAAGCAGGCCAGGCATCAGGAGACCACAAACAGGCCCACATCTGCACGTTTGCACAACACGGTTCACATATTTTTTAAATGCTGGTATTATTTTAGTGAGCATAAATTAACTTTAGCATGGATAAAGGGGGAGCAGGAAAAGGAAAAGAAGAAAAAAACAACAAAAAACCAAAACCAACCAATCAACCAACCAAAACCAACAAAACCAACAAAAACAAAAGCAACAAACCAAAAACCCAATCCCACAAAAAAACCCACAAGAAGCAGTATTCCTAAAGGGTCCTAAGAGAAAGGCTGCTGGAATTATATATTATATTTGGCTGCTGGAGCCAAATAATTTGGAAAGGACTGAGCACACCCTGGCACAGATATTAAGTAAAAAATGGAGACTGTGAAGAAAAAAGGTTCATTATTTGCAACAGTAAAAGACTGACATAACTGGGTTAAACTAAAGATCCACCTAACCACCTTCTGGCTTGACTGGGCATAATATGGTCTCAGAAAACAATAAAATAATGAAGGCAAGAAAAGAAAAATCTCACTGCTGGCACACCTTGCCTGTTTGCAGCAATCAGCATTCTATCACCAGTATATCTTTATCATGATGTTTAATATCCACCAGTATATATAATGATGTAAATTATGCGTATATCTTCCATGTAGCTCTGAAATCTCTTTCCAAAACTAATTATCCCTTTGGCCCTCACAAGATCCCAGAGCAGCCAGTTTTACAATGTATTTATTATCTCCTTCTCCATGCTGCAAATAATTTCATTAACTTTCTCATATTCTTCCTCAACTGCCTTTTTTCTGAACTGAAGTAGTGATACCTTTTTTTTGTGTGTAAGGTGTTTGTACCTCCACTCACACTGCTCTGTTCCTTCCTGAGTTATGCCATATTCACCCAAAGTTGTAAGGACAGAACTGCAGCATTAAAAAGGCACCTAACATTTAGTCCAGTATTGACTTGGTGATTTGTACTGCCTTGGTGGTTTACACTTTCTAAATAAATTGCCAGCTAGGGTCAAGGAAATGAAAGATGACTGTGTAGATATTTGAGGAAATGACTGCTGAAGAAGAAGGAGGGATGAGTAATCAGATGTGGCACATGGTGTATAATAACAAGGGAAAACAGTGGTTCTTCTCCTTGTTCAATTATGAACATGTAAAGCACTTCATCATACCCTAAAATGTAATTTAACAGTTCATTTTATAACCTTTTACTCCATATTTTGTGGATATTTAAAAATCATTACTAACTCAGAAATACATTTTGAAACAAGGTAACTTGAATAATGTGTTGAAGATTATGAGATAGTTTGCATAGAAGGAAAGAGCTGATACACTGAGGATACTTTTAATGAGATATTCACAGTACTACTCTTTCTCAATTGTCAACATCTAGATGAATTCCTTCAATTCCTAGCAAATATGCCTCCAGTCACTACTGGGGTTCCCCGAGGTTCACTTTTGGGGCCAGTTCTGTTTCATACCTTTACTGCTGGTCTGGATAAAGGGATTAGGTGCACCGTCAGTAAGGTCACAGATGACATCAAGTTGGGCAGGAGTCTTGATCTGCTGGAGGGCAGGAAGGGTCTGCAGAGGGACCAGGACAGGCTGGATTAATGGGCCAAGGCCATTTGTATGCAGTTCAATAAGGCCAAGTGACAGGTCCTGCCCTTCAGTCACAACAACCCCAAGCAGCAGTACAGGCTGGGGGCAGAGCCACTGGAAAGTGTTCCAGAGAAAAGGACTTGGGGTTTCTGATCAGCATCTAGCTGAAACTGAGCCAGAGTGTGGCCAGGTGGACAAGAAGGTCAGTAGCATCCTGGCTTGTATTAAAAACAGTGTGGCCAGCAGGACCAGGGCAGTGATTGTCTCCATGTACTGGTGAGGACACACCATAAATCCTGTGTCCATTTCTGGGTCCCTCAGTACAAGAACAACATTGGGGTGCTAGAGTTGCCAAGAGAATGGCAACAAAGCTGGTGAACAGTCTGAAGAGTAAGTCCTATGAGGAGTGGCTCCTGAGAGAGCTGGGGTTGTTTTGCCTGGAGAAAAGGAGCCTCCAGGGAGGCCTTATCACTCTTTGTAAGTACGTGAAATAAAAGCGGAGTGAGGAGGGAGTTGGCCACTTCTCCCAGGCAACAAGTAACAGGACAAAAAGACACAGCCTCAAGCTGCACCATGGAAGGCTCAGGTTAAGTTGCACCATGGAAGGCTCAGGTTAGATGTAAGGAAGAATTTCTTCATGGAAAGGATTGTCAAACATCGGAATGGACTGCCCAGGGTGTTCAAATGGGTTCTGGATGTGGCCCTTAGTGCTGGGGCCTAATTGACAAAGTGGTGATTGGTCAAAGGTTGGACTTTGCTCTTGGAGGTTTTTTCCAGTGTAAATGATTCTATGGTTCTATGACTCAAACATACTGTAGGCAGAAAAAAGGGATACTCTACTGCAACACAAGCTATGTGTTTTGATATGACTGAAACATACTGCACCATGTATTTTTAATTTTCAGTAGTGTGCAACATTTTGTATGGGATCTGTGAACTCACAAGTTCAACCACACTTGTTCAAAGAATCAGACATGAATATTTCATATTCTTGTGCAGTTCCTTTTCCACAAGGTATGTCTTTTTTTCCCCCCGTTTTTCCCTTCTTTTTAATGGAAAGACATCCAGTATAATTATACCATGCTGAACTCCTTCATATATACTTTCATGTGTCCTATGGGTACTTAATGATTTCTGAAGAGTTTTCTGTAATTTTAAGGAACTCTGTTAGAGCACACAAAAACTTATATAGAAAAGGAAATTAGGCACTTCATCTGTTCTTTAAATATTCTTATGCCCACAAATGCTGTTCTTTGGGCTGCCACCGCAAAGTGCTGTCTCTGTATGAACAAATGCCATGTAGATGAAATTATGCGAATTTGCTCTCCTGCAGCTGTCTGGGGTAATGGGGTTAGCTGAGAATCATTTTGCTATCTGTATTTATTGATGCACCTACCCTTTTTCCCTAAGCTCTTTCTTTTTTTTTTTTCTTAAGTTTCAGTCCTACTGCCTTTTAAAAACATTCTACTCCAAGATATCTGTATTTCTCTTAAGTGTTCTTAACACTTGCATCAAAGAGCTTATTAAATTCATAGAGGGGAGAAAATATAGTTACATAAAAACATGTGAGCATAATAAAAAAAGCAGATGTTTTAATATGTATCTCATAAAAGCGGGTTTATTGAGAGGGGGATGAAGGAGGAATGAGCGGAATCAGTGCATCAGCCCTGAGGGGAAAAAAGTGGACTAAATTAAAAAGGCAATTAAGAAATGCTGAACCTCCATTGTGTCAATGAGCTTCTATGGTAGATAAAAAAGTGTGGTGAAGAACAACACACTCATGCCTATTGTTTTAGAACAATGAAGTGTGTGCTGCTTGTTATGCTGCTGTTCTAAGCATATCTCATAATATTTCCATTATTGTGCGTATGTGCAGCAAACATGAAGGATAGGCAAGGCGTTTTTGGCACAAGGACAAAGAACATTTTGCTTCAGCTAGTAACAAATTGCTTTCATTAAGAACAAATGATCTTGGAGCAGTTTTCTGCTGTATGGTCTCTACAAGATGTCGAGCACAAATGGTAACCCAGTGTTTCCTCTAAACAATGGAATAAACCTAGATGGAGGCAAGTATGTGGCTTGCTTTAGGCTGTTTAGTCTTTCTGTGGCTGGGCAAAAGAACTTGCAGTCTCCATTCTAAAAATAACTACGATTGGGCTCTTACTTTTGCACTAACTAGTTTGGACTTGAATTAAGACTGACCATTTTAACGGTTAACATAATTATAATGGTGATTAATTCAGGATACAGCACCATTTAGAAGTATCCTGGCTCCCTTTCTTAATGTTCTTTAAATGATGCCTTTAGTGATTTTATAGAGATGTTGTACAGCAGCCTTGGCTGTCCTGAGGCAAAATTTCTGTCAGCATTCCTGGTCATTCTATATTTTTAAGAGTGTGTAGTTTTTTTTTTAAGGTAGTGTAGCTTGATACTTTTTAAAAATACATTTCTTTCCCCTCATCATGAAAGAAGCATTCAGCTGATATGCAAACACAGTTTCTGGTTAATAGGCTCTTACTGAGCATCTTTGGAATGTTTCAATTTAGAAATGACTGCAATTCAGTATTTAAGCTTTGAAAAATTGTTTTTGATCATGTGTTCTATCCTCTGTTTGGAATCATATTTCATGAAATATATTACCGCTTTACTTCTTGACTATGCATTTGCAATCTTTATTTTGAAAGTTCAATATATTAGCTGTATAAGACCACTTTAGGTTTCAATTCCAGATGCAAATGTCTGATAAATCCAATAAAAATTGGGCAGGCAAGGGTATTTAAAACTCCCATTGGTTCTGCAACACAGGCCTAATACAAACATTGGAAGAAAAAAGATGGAAAAATCAGGCAGCCGGCTAGCTCAGCAGCATCAAAGACTGCATATTCTCCTTCTGCTAACACCAGAACTGTAGAGCACATTAGGAAGGAAAGAGATGATATGTTATGCACCAAAGCGTGCCTTCTGTGCTTCCACTCACAACGTAGTTGATGTATATTGAATAGCCTAGGGTTAAATCTGATGTTTTTTTCAAGTGAATATTACCCTTATATTTATTGTTTCCCACATAGCATATTTCATAATTGTGTTATTAATGACCCAGGGAAAACCAAAAATAATCAATCTCATTGTCAGGAAAAAAGGAAGCAGAGCACTTATCTTTATGAAGAGTAAGGAAAAAATGCTTTAAAAGGTCATAATACATTCAAAGACCATTGCAAAGGTTGTTTAAAAGAAAGTAAGGTAGCCCTTTCTGTTGGAAAGCTAAAAGTTGAAATCTCTTGTAAACGTAGAGCTTCACAGAAATTTACAAAACAATACAGTGATAGGCACAAAGGCCAAAACATGTAAATGGAAATAATATTTGAACCCCTAGGAGTTTTCAAAGATAGTCCAATGGTTCTAGATACAGTGAAAAGACACTGAAGGTCATATGTACTTGTAAGATAACAAGAACTGGTTATCATAAATTAAAATGTAATAAAACCCACTGGAGAAAACCAATTATTATGTTGTTTTATTTGCCAAGCCTCTGGAGAATAAGCTTTCACTATATTTTATGTTGAACTACTGATGGAAGTCTGAGAAAGTCAGAGACAAAGTCCCAACTTGGACATACCAAAAGCATTGACAATCATTCTGCAAGCTGAACTTGAAACAAAATGGCTCATTGTTTTGGAAAAAAAGAAGAGGAGAACACTTCTTTCCATTTGTTTTCACTAAAGAAGAGCTGGGAAGTGTCCAGGATTATGTAACAGCTTGACATGAATTATGATGGCTGTGTGCAGCATGGAAACCTGAGGACATGTAGCTGCAAGCAAACAGCTTTGGAATTGCAGCTGGGTTTTGTGAGGCCACCTAATGTCTCAGAGTACAGAGTCAGCAATCAGCCAGCATGGCTGGGATTATGTTCCTTGGGGACAAAGGAGTCTTTGAAGTCATCAGAATAAATGCCTGTCTCTCATCTGATAGTGCCTTCGGAGAATAGAGCGGCTGAAATAGTGGACGGATGTTTCTTTTTCCTGCAGGGATCTGGAGCAGAATAATTTCCACAGGAGCATTGCTGGTTGCCATGCTTAAGGCTAGAGAAATATTGATGTACTTCAAGAAGAGGACAAGAGAACCAAAAAAACAAACTGTGGGTTAAAGTAAACTTTTGGGACTGACAGTAAAGTCAGATAACAAGGGCTGTGGGACATGGGGTGTTGGTTCAAGGATGGTTCAGAAGATGAGCCTGAACTACTGCAGTGAAAATCCAAAGCAGTATTCAAAAGCAGAAACAAAACATATACAAGTTCCCCTTCACAAATACAAACCAGTCATGCTGTTTGGTGTTGATCTCCAGGGCAGGGCTTTCTACAGATACAGTTGCTTTTGTGTAATTTGTGCTGTTTGCTAAATAAGCAATAATTGTATTTAAAATGCTATGTAAAATCTATCATATATATCTGAAGGACTGCCCACCAAAATATCCATAGTACTGAAGCTGTGAAAAGGTTTTGTATTTTTGGTGGCATTAAAAAAAAAAGGCAAAACAACAGAAAAAACCACTTTAGAACCTAGGGATTATTGAATTTATTTCAGCCAGTGATAGCTGTGCTGTGAAGTCAAGCACTCTTCGCTACCTTGATTATACACTTGAAATTAGAAGTGATGCCTGAAATTAGAGGGCTTTATAAACCAAAAAGACAGAATTCTGTACTAGGATAAAATCCCAAGTACCTGCTAACTTTCCAGTCAAGGAGAGTTTGGTCTTTGTCCCAGGTTTTTAGTAGAGGGGGACATTAATTTTTCTTTCTAGTCCATCCAAGTATTTCCTGCTGCCAAAGACTGTAGTTTCTGTTAAACAAAATCACTTCATGAGAACTGACCTCAATTCATATACTCAGAACATTTGCTTCTAAAAAATGGAAAAATAATTGGAATATCTTGCCCTTGTAGAATTCCATGCCCTGAAAAGTAATTTCTGGCATTAAGGGCTGATGACAGATAACAGTATCAGTCCATTACTGTCTTAATAAAGCAGAAATCTAAGAAACTAGAAAGTAACTGATATTGACTTGCTATTAGTGATAACTGGATGACTGGAGAAAGCTATTTGTTTAGATCATTCATTTATCAGCAATATGTGATCAATGCATTGGAAATTTACAAAGTATTTGTGATAGGCTCAGGTGTCATTTACACATAAGGTAATAATATTTCACTGCATTTCTTCCTATCTAGAAAAGGATTTGTACAACTCTTGGAATATGTTTAATCAGTCGTCCATTAAACACTATTTCAACCTAGAGTGTGAACACTCTAGAAAGAAGCCCACTGAGAATGAAGGGTGATAACATTTCCCTGGACTGCTTATAGGAAACTATGCATCAAACACTTGAAAAAATTCAAAACATAACTCCTGAGGTACTGATCTGGGTTCTTACAGTCAGTACAGCTGGATTTTTTTCCTATGTCTCTGAGACTTTTGTGTTTGGCTGCCCTGTAAGTTTCATCTAGGCTTTCTGGACTTAGAATCACAAAATCATTAAGGCTAGAAAAGATCTCCCAGATCATCAAGTCCAATCTTTGGTTGAACATCCTTTCAGCATAGCACTAAGTGCCAGGTCCAGTCATTTCTTGAGCACTTCCAGAGATGGTGACTCCAGCACTTCCCTCGGTAAGCCAGTTCCAATGCTTGACAATCCTTTCAGTACATTTGACCTCCTCGTCCAGATAATTGATAAGGATATTAAACAGTAAAATATTAATGTTGATGGTAAGGACTTCTGGACTTTTCTTTCAAAACAGAGTTGAAGATGTGCATGGTGGTTTGTTACTAAACTTGAATTGTACTGAACTTAATTTATAATAATAATTTTTGAACCTGCTGAACTTTCTAAATACAAAGGTATGAATCCAAAACAGTAATGATGTTTCAATATTTGTTTTATTAAGAAACTCATGAGTAGAAACTTAAGTGCCCCTTTTAACTAACTGGTTAGCAAAACGTGTAAAAAGGGTTAAACTGTGTCAATCATTCTCACTGTGTGTATAATGCAACATACTTTTTTTTGTAACATAAACACAGATTGTAGAGTTTGAGAAGGCAGCATGTAAGAGTATAATTGTGACTGTGTTATTTTCCAGAAAATATAACAAGGTATTTCAACTAATCCTGTAAATATTTAAGGTACTTGTTTGGAATGCTGTCAGCCTATGATTCTCTGGGAGGCAAAACAAAATACATCTGTGAGACATTATATCAAAAGCACAGAATTATCATACTAATGCACAATAACTCATATGTGGAAGGCAAGATCAATGCCTGATAAACTTGATTATTATCCTAAGCTTCAAGTGAAACATGGCACAGTCTAAACAAAGAGAATTCAGTTACCCATCAGAAGAAGGAAACTTGAGCTTGTAAGGTTTTCTGTGCTTCTGCCTCAAATATGATAAACCACAAAAAAATCAATTGCTAGGTTTTCAAGAATTCTAAAACACTTCTAATTTCAAAGTAAGGAAGAATCAGTGAAAATAGATCTCAGAGAGCATTATACCTTGTTTTGGCAGCAAAGATGAACAATGTTCACAAAAAACTAGGTGGAGCTCCAACTCCCAAATCTGTTTGTGGGCACACATGAGAAGTATCATCTTGACACAGGCTGAAGGCACTCATTTTACCCTCCAACATGATAGCAACACTTTTGTATGAAGAAAGAAGTTAGTTCAGAAAATTCTTAGAGTGTGACAGTTCAGATTTCTCTTAATAAAATGGTTTCACTATGAATATGTCAAGGATAAATAGGAATCACAGAGAACTAAGTAAACTGAGAATTTTTACTGGTTATTAAATGGCATGTAGAAAGCACCTTTCTCAAGGCTTTTATAAACTTGTTCTTTTGCCAGTGTGGAAATCCTAAATTTTGTGTTGTAATAATGTCCCAAATTCCATTTCAGGAAATAATTTCTTTTAACTAAATTACAGTAATTGAAAAATTATAATATTAAAGAAAACAATGTCTGTGGCACCACTTTTTTCCAAACTCCAATCTAAAATTTTACAGGACCGAGAGGTGAAATAATAGAACTGGAAGGCTTTTAACAGTACAATGGTGATTGAATGAAGAATTTACCCTGCATATTTGAATAAAACATTAATAAACTGGAGGACAAAAAATGTTTCTTCATATAATGTCAGCTTAGTTCTACACAAAACACCTATTTCTGAGACTATTTGACTTAACAGAAATACAAACTTAGCAGCCAGAGGGAAACTGAAGGGTTTTCTCATCATGTGATGAGAAACATAGCTGAACAGTGCAATTGATGAACTACTACTGCTGAATCCATCTGTTTATGTTCTACCAAGGGCACCTTTTTATGTCTGTCTGATGCCTGCATCCAGCCTCCTTGAAGGATTCCCATGGGTGTGCACAATCCTCTCTGTGAGCTGTGCAACACAGGTACTGGCACATCTGCTGCCGCAGTTTACCTGCCAGTGAGAGCAATTCTCATTTGAAAACAGCTGAACTCAGATAGCAAAGCTCCTGTGCCCATGTGCAAAGCTTATACAACATTAAGTGGAGCAGGATAAATGGATCCACGTACCTCCAGCATCGCTTTGTCAAAAGCTGTGCTAAGAAATGGCTTGTCACAGAGAGAAGCACTGCACAAGGATAGTGATTATCTGAGATGTAGATGCAGCACAGTTGCTATTAGAGCAGGTAGGAGTGCTACCTGTGTGCTGCGCAAATATGAAAAGCCATTTTTTATTATCCAGCAGATTTCCTCCAGATTTACCTTGGAAGAGGGATAGATAAACATGGAGCTTCACATGACCAAAAGTTCACAAAAGGAATGCTTGTTTTCTGATCAAAAAGCCTGGGGCTGGTTCTTCCTGCAGATTATTAGCAGACTTCAAAGTCTGGACTGCTTCTTTATCAGACTGATTTCATGGTGTGGTCATACTGGACTGTGTGACAGATATAAGGTACAATTTGCTCAGGCATTTTCTGTAGTCTTCTGGTATATTCTTTCTAGAAGTCTCTAAAGCTAGTGTTTATTATTAATTGAAGCAAGTCAACTTTTAATCTAAAGATATTGTTAAGCAACAAGATACAATGTACATAAATTTGAAAAAAAATACAAAAAAACATAAATCAAATCTTCCCTTCCTAACAGGTTAGATTCCTCTGTAGAGGTATTTCTGTTGTTTGGACTTACTTTTCAGTCAAGCAGTATTTAGCTGTCACCAGACAAGCTTTCTAGCTTTACACTGTGTCCTGCAGAAAGGCTGAGCTGATTTTCCAGGAAAGTCTAATTCTTTCCACCACCTCTTCAGACTGTTCCAGAGACAGCCTCTGGAGCTAATACATCTATTTTGCCTTACACCACCTCTCTATATACAGTACTGCAGCTTTCTGCTTTCCATGTCAATCTTGCTCTGCCTGTCCTCCTAAAAGCTGGACATTTTTCCAAAATGGATGAGCAGTTCTCAGAGAAAGAGCAATTATCCCAAGTGGATATAATTGCACCAGAATGCTGTTGGCAACAGAGTGCAGGAAGTCACAATAAACTGTAAACAAAGCCATTAAATAATCATGCTCCTCATCACAGATTGGTTTCCAGTGTACTGACAAACCTTACATACTCATTGAATTTTACACAATTATTTCATATTCTACTTAGTATTAGCATTGCTTTTTGATTTTTTCATGACCATTTAACCAGAGAGTCATGGGTCTGAAACTTCAGGGTTTGCCATGACAAATATCAAGACTGGATAGAGGGGCATCATGCTCTTGTTTCATGTCATGTTCTAACATCTGTAAGAAATCTGGACTTTTTTTAAACCATACTTTTCCCTTGTGAACAATCTTAAGTACAGTTCTACAGCCAGACATCTACTGAAACATATGATGATAAATTTTTCAGAAACAATATAGAAAGAAAATTAAGGAAATTTGCTGCAGTTATTACATAAAGAAAACAGGACAGATAGATGAACCTGTAGTTGTATAAGAAAACTTCAGATTTTTACATTTTTTAATTTGTTGTGAGCAAATTATTATTGATCCAAAGAGACAAACATTTTAATACATTATGAAATGTGCTTTGCAAGAAAGAAGAAAACAGTTCATGAATATCATAAAGTAAGCAGCTATTGATAGTAGTCATGAACTGTTAGAATAAACCATATGTTACAGTAGCATTATAAAAATGAGTCAGCAGCCCTGACAATAGAGCTTTGAGTGCCATTTGATATTTTGTCATTGCTCTCTATAATCTATTGTAGATCTAATAATTTGACCATGATCAAACCCTTTGCTAATTTGATCATGAACAAACCATTTGCTTAAAAATCTAAAATATTTCACTGGAGGCCTCTGTAGCATGAAAGACAATGTCTCAGTCTGGATTTTTTTTCTCAGTAAGTAAATCAACTGGCTTAGTAAAATAAAAACATCTTGGAAGATTGATCAAAGTCAACAAAAAATTCCTAAATATTTTGAAGCAAAAACTTCCTCCCTTATGTTTTGTTCTTCTGCTTTTCACTTGGAACCAGCTCAGACTCAGAAAAACACACAAAGAAGTCAGAGATTTCTATCAAGGACTTTTGAAGTTTTTTAACCATCACAACTCAGAAAAATTTTAAGTATCCTAAAAATAGTGTTCAATCTGTTTGAATTGCACAAATTACTCTCATCAGTAATTGATATTACCTTTGTTTTTAATATTATAATAACATAAAACAGGTAAAATAAGCTGTATCCAACCATTAATACTACTACATTTTCCTCTCATATTCATAACAAGAGCTTTTCATTTAGAACTATAACATCAGTGGAACTCTGGTAGATTGCAGGAAAGTTGTGGACTGTTGCTTGATTGCAATTTTTAAAATTATTTTGTAGATTTGTTTTCTTCTTGTGAGGTTCTCTATGTGGCATGACCCACTTACTAGAGTCATTGTAATGTTTTTCACTCAGCTTTCTGCCCACTTGCAATACTATAATATGGATGTTGGTCTTGATATCTTCAATAGCAGACTGTAGTTTTGAAGATATTTGATCTTTCTGCCTGTGAAGCATTAAGTTCAAAACCAATCAATATACTTTTAATTAATTCCATGGTTAGACAAGTTTAAAATAAGTTTGACTCTCTTGCCAACATTTATTTTCTGTTTTTATCATTCCATCTGTAGCATTTTCTTCCTCCTTCTACTTTCTTCTCCTCCCAGCACACACATTGGAGAATAATCAGGACCTTAGATGTACTGTAGTGGATGGCTCACTGCGTAGTTGAGAATTTAATAACTCCTTCCAGTGTAATTTCAGTAGCTCAAAAGACTGTTTTCCCTCCAATATGGTATTAAATAGAGAGTTTGGTTTAAAAAGAAATGCTGAATCTTTCCAAAGGCCATCTGATAAGACTAGCAATTCAAGAATGAAAACAGTATAGCTATGCTTTTATGAGAAAAATACTATTGAAAATCTACTGCATTAGTTCAAGTGTATTGAACTGAAAAGTTTTCTAGAACAAACATCAACTAAAAAAATTCTTCCATTACACTTTTCCAGCAGCTTACTGCTGGCAACAGAAATGTCACTGAATGCAATTGTCCTTGGAGTTCTTAGGGTTACAAGGATATTACATCACCTAGCAACAGAAACATCTATTTAGGATACAAGTTCAAATGCGTTCTTTTAATGTGTTGTAGATCCCCCAGGATATACACAAATAAACTCCCATAGAAATCCACATAGTTTGCAAGGCGGTCTGTTTCTTTGTCCTTGATGCTTTTCATTTGGAAGACTTTGACCTTTTGCTAGCAAAACTGGTAACAGTCTCCTTACTTCATGTATTTTTGTTTGTTTATTTATTTATTTCCAGGCACAAAATTTGTACTTAGAGATTTCCATACTGTTCTTTGAAGATCCTTCCATCCAGCTCATTGTCTCTTCTTCAAAATGAGATTTTACTGAATTTTGGAACCTTGCATATTTAGTATCTAGAGTGGGGCAAACAGCAAGCTAACTGTCTTGCAGGAAGCTTCTTTTATTTTAATTTAAAAAAAAAAGTATTTAACTTCTCAGCAAGCAGAAGTTATCAATCCAGAGTGTCCTCAAACACACTGGCATGTGGCGGGTTTTCAGTCAATACCAGTGATGATACATCACAGAATGGCCTTAAGACACTCTCAGGGTCCCTGCAATCAGGAGCTTCATTCTCGTCTGCCCTGTTGCCATGGATCTTGTAATTTTGTAGAATTAGGTCAGACTCACCAGGAATGAAGTGTCCTTCACAGGATCATTCAGAGCAATGAAATTGGTTATGCAGACAAGTATTGATAAATCTGGGCTGATTTTAAATATCCATAGAAAACCTCTTTCTGGGTATTAAATGGTGAAATTCAATACTTCATTCTGTTTCATCTTAGGCATCCTTTGTAGTCTGCAGTTAGATGTAGGTTACAGAATACCGTGATGATATATGACGAGTTCCACTCTTCTTACACCCTCTGAGTACATGCTAGACTTTTATTAATCTCATTGAGCTGGAAAGTGTGTTGGAGGGGCAGAACAACCTGCCTTGTTCTTAACATTTTGTGACTCAGAAGTGAATTCTGACTTTTCTGTGTGATTTTCTAAGTGTGCCTTTTCTCTTTGTGCTTTGTGCTCAGGTTTCCAGTTTGCTTCTTTACTTTAAGGACAGATCTTCAAAGAGGTTAAACACTTTTGAAAATCTTCTCATAAGCCTGTGAAATTTTAAGATCAAAGTCTTTTTCTGAAGACTAGTCTAAATTTCTTCTTACTCATTCTTAATTGATAGCCATATGATCAAAAGCTGAAGTGTAGATAAAGCCAAAGATCGACTTAAGTGGTATTTGAAAACCTATGCAGATGCATAGTGACCCATCAAGACATTGTGTGTGAACATGAATCCTAAATCATTCTTATCCTTCTAGGAATTCGCTTGAATGTGCAATTGTAGAGTCAACAAAATTCGGTGGGCAGTGGATCCCTTACTGTGGCATTCTGGTGTCTTGGGCAGCTTCTAGTGGAGCTTCTAGTCAGCACAAAGATCAGAATCCAGACTAAGAAGTTCCTGTAGTTTATGCCGTCATCTGTATTACTTTAAAAAGTGGTAAGTGTATTATTTTAAAAAGTGGTAAGTGTATTACTTTAAAAAGTGATGAGTGTATCTCTGGCATAACCAAGCATTTTACACTGAAGTTTGTTATAAAGGAGCAAAACTTTTGTGGTCAGTAATTGACAGATTTTGTCTCTCAGACATCCAAACTTTCAGTCAGTCTGGCAAGTCTGATTATTCTACTCTGCTCACGTAATGTAATAATAAAAATAACAACACTTTAAATTTATTTTATATAGAAGATTATGATATAGTCTAGACACACACTTAGTAAATACATAAAAAAATAGGACTAGCGTTCTAAGCCAAGCACACAAATATTACTACAGGCAAACAGAAGTCCCTTGGAGATAACTAGCTGATATATCAGGGAATTCTCAAAGACTGATTATTAATGCACCAAAGCCATATAAATTCAGTGAAACAATCAGAAGACATTAAAGAAAGGCAGCTTTATGTCTACTTTGGGCCCATTCTTCATATGATATAAGTCAAGACAAATCCCTGTCACATCATATTTCCTTGCTGTGGGATGATGTGGGGGAAATAAGGGGCCCACTTAACTCTTTTGTGTAGCTCATTTAAAATAACCCAGATTAATGTGGACCTGGTTTTTTTTACCCTTGTAGGGAATGATAAATACTAAGAAATATTATAGAAGCCATTCAGCTGCCCATTAATAATACATTAGTAAATACCATATGATCAAATTTCAGCTTACAGCCGAGCCGAGCATTAGATTAAATACCAGAAATATTTCATTCATGAGGGGTAAGGGTCCTGCTAGCATCAACAGCTCTACAGGATGCAGAAAGGAGAAAAAATAGGTACCAAAATACCTGAAATACTATTTTATCACAGCTGAAGAAACATGGGGAAAGTTTCCCAAATGGGCAGAGCACAGAGTATCACAGAAACAGTGATGGTTATTCTCTTGATTTTTTCCAAAACCTAACAATGTTTTACTCTGCTTGTAGAGCCCAGTGCAAACCTGAATTTTGCCAGAAAGAATTCTTCTGATTTCAAGGGTTCCTTTCCTTTACATTCTTTAGCAAGATTAAAAGATAACAATTTAAACCCTTTGGCAATGACTACTATTTTTTGCTCTTGCTCCCCCAAGGACAGTCACTGATTTGCTCAAGAATCTTAAAAACTTTATATTCTTTCTGGACTTGCTTTTCTTTTTGAAGGATCTGTGCCCTTTTTAAAACTTCTTAGAAGATCAAACCTTTTCTTTCCTGGAAATGGTCAGTATTCTGTTTTGTGAGTAATGATTGTCCTTCCTTACATCTAAATTTACTCTGTTTATAAGTAATAGTCTGTTGGCAAGTTCTTGCAATTTTTTTTAGTGACTGTAGGTAACATCCTTCTTCATGCAATAATATTGGTCATATCTGAAAGGAAGAAGTTTTTTATTCCCACCTTCCAAAGAAATGAGCAAAATATTTTCTTTTTCCTTTTTTTTTTTTAATATTCTTCAAGTCAAATTAGTCTCTGTATATACATCAGGTTTCTTTATTGGTCTGACATTGTACTGGGTCATCCCATGCCAGGAGATATCCTGTAGTAGCTATTCACTAATATGTACAATTCATATAACTGGTTCAGTCTTTGAAATTGCGATTCCCTAAAAAATAATAGGAAAAAAACCAACCTGGAATTTACAAAAAATGCTGCAGTTTGCCTATTTTACCTATTGATTATAAAAGTCCATTATACTTTCAAGTCTATATTGTTTTAATTTCCTTCTATTAAGAAAACTTCTGGTTTTCCAAATGTCTGTGTATCTGTGTGTATATGCGTGTGTATATAGTAGGTAACATACGTTTTAACTCAGGGATTTTTGGAGACTCACAAAAGAATTTTTAAGAACTGATATATAAGTCCATGACATTCAGAATTTAGATAACTTTCAAAAAGAACCTATTAAGGACTGAAAAAAAATTACATTTGGTTTGATGACATAAGTCATTAAAATATTAGGTATATAAAATTAGACCAATAAAATTTTATGGAAGCATAACTGCCCTGACACAAAAACATACAGCAGATTTAAAATGCTCTCCAAAGGAAATTTTTTTCTTGTTTTTAGTTTGGGTTTTTTTTTTTCAGTTTAATACGATGGTTTAGAGAGCAGAGATGAAAACCCAGTCAGAGGTCATATAACTTGACATTAATTGACCCTCTACTTTATGTGACCTACACGTAAAAAAATTGTTCCAGTCTCAGACTCTTGGTTTTCTTAGCTCAAAAGACACAGTTTTCTTCAAAACTTGCATATTTTTTACCATAACTACTAAGTGCTAAATTTTCTCTGCCTTACTGTTCCTATCAAACCAAAGAGACAGAGATGGCATCTTGAATTTTGTCTCAATAATTATCCTAAGCAGCAAATTCTGCTTGGATGCTATAAAAAATTCTTGACGAAGAGTCTCTAAGAGCCTTTTCACCTACCTCAAGGAGTAAGGCATTGTAAAGCAATAAATAAGACAAAACTTAACACTGGAAGGAATCCTGAAACAGGGGATTCTTCCTCTAATGTGAGGAAAAATATGTGTATTTCAGCTGCAGGTTGCTGAGCAAGAGAACATAATTTGTTTATTTAAATATTTGGTCTTCAGATGGGTGAACACATTATGTGAATCATGGAATTCACCATTTTCTTTTTAAAACCAAAAGTATGATCTCTTAAATTTTGAGGAAGTGCCTGGACAGAGAAGGTACCCTCTGCTTCATTGCATTTGTGAAGTTTGTACTAAACTTGTCTCCTTCTTCAAGTTGTCTCAACTTCTCCTTCTATAGTTAATTGGCCAGATGCCAATTAACTATACCCCTACTTCAGGGAGTAGGGGTATAGTTAATTCTCAGTAATTAAAAAAAAAAGTCAAGCTATCAGTTATGTTTGTCTTCACACTCAAAAACAAGGCTTCATTATGAAGACAAACAGGAACAGATATTTAAAACTGCATTAAAAAACCCAGTGTTTTCAAATTCCTGTGTTTAAAGAAGGAAAAAAAATACATCAAATAACAAACATTTAATGCATTAGTTAATAATTTAACTAGAACAAAATCTGCTACATTAAAAACAAAACACAATATCCCTGAGTGTTTTCCAAACATTAAATTAACTATAACCCTTCAGCAAACCAAATGCAAAACTTTTAAAAGTTTACAGATTTTACATAAATCATTCAGCTGGGTGATAAAAGATAAAAAGAGTAAATTTTGAGAGATTGCAGAACACAGGTAAATATATTCTCCTAACCTGAATTTTAGGATGTCAGAAGTACCTAATTACTCTGTCTACTGGAAAAAGCCTTTTGAAATGCTCCAAATACACACCTTTATGGAGTTCCCCTTAGGTGATTTTGTATACTGCCTGAAAGAGCAGTATAAAAAGTATACTTTGTACACGAAGTATGCAAAGTGTACATGTATACTTATAGTTATCTTGAGATGACTATAATTTTGCTAAAGGATTAATGGATTAACCCCTAGTTTTCTTCTTTACCCCTTCCTGAAGCCAAGATAAATGATTTATTTTTCAGTTCATGCTCTGTAACGAAGTTATAACTTAGCAACCACAAACATTTCTAAAACATTACTCATCTTAAAAAACGGAGTGTTATTGTGTTGGCATAAACTCCTGGAGTAATTCACCTTGATTGATTAAAAACTCTTATTTTATCCATTGTACTTAAATATTTTTTTCATTCCAGAGTAAACAACGGCAGCTAATAGACATGGTATCTCACTGCTGTGTGATCGAAGACTAGCTTTTAGGACAAGAAATAAATGGAGGTCTAATCTTTCTAGTGCCTTTTAGAGGTACTTAACATCGGTCTACAAAGAGCATTGAATGAAAAGAATTAGTAATGGAAGAGACCTACAAAGTCATTTGTCCAGTCCTCTGCCAAAGCAACATTGCTTGTCTATGATATACTGTGTTTTTAAATGTGATGTCCAGTCCAACCCTAAATTATTCATCTGACCTGTTACTGTTTCCATTATATCCTTAGACATACTGGGTCATTTTATATTGTAGCTTGGATTTTATTGTGCTTTATTTAATTTTGTTCTTATAATAGCATACTTTGCAACAACTTAAACAGTCTTCTTTCCCCTTTTACTTGTACTTCTCAGATGCTTGCTGAGTTAGACAAGCTACACCAGTGTTATCATTTTTCTTGGCTATTCAGGCTGTGAAATAACTCTGCCTTGCATGCAAAATCACAGGCTTTTAAATGGTGCTGCACTTGAAGGTCAAATTTAATTTACCATCTACTAAATTCATCAAATGTTATTATGTTCTTACATGTTTCTAATGGTAGAGAGATCTTCTATGCAGCATTATTTTCATATGTGTTATCCAAGACATATTTGTAAACCTGTGCATTTAATGCAGGAAACCTATGCTAAGGGAGAAAACTGCCATACACGTACTGAATGAAGTTCTGCTTTACTGTTTTGAATTATGCATACTAAGCAAGAGAATCTCCTTATCTCCATAGGTGATATATTGATAAACTTTGCTATAATCATCACTGTAATATCCCTGCCTTTAAATATCTGAAGGTTTTATTGTCCCTCTCTCCAATAGTATCTTTTAGGAGATACTAAAATCTCTAACCTAAAAAAAAATTAAAATCTCTAACCTAAGAAAACCTAACTATGATTCACAAAAAGCAGTGAAGAAAGAACTTTATACTCTACTTTAGAAGAGCCCATTACACATCCTATCTGTGGTATCATTAGGGCTGCCCACACAAATACAATTGAAATGAAACATCCAGGGAAATTTTATTGTCTGGGATGGTTATTGGAAGCAGGGTAAGATAAGAACAGCATTTATCTTTCCTAAAATGTTCTGGACAGCATCCTGGGGTGATATGACTTGAAGGGCTTTAACCCCTTATCCTGGCAGTGTTTATGAGAAGATAGCGAAGGAGAAGGAGGGAAGGCAAGAGGGATGAGGAGCAGCATGCTGGACTTCTTCCAGATGCCAATGTGCCTGAAAGAGATGACATCTCATTATTAGGCAGAGAAGGTCTTGTGCAAAATGCCAGTACATAAAAGGAAGCCAAAAACCTGAAAAAAAAAAAGCCAAAACCAAAAAATACCCAAAACAATCACAAAAACCACCAACCAAACAAAAAAAAAATTGATTCCATTAATAAACTACAGCATTCCCAGTTGCCAGAATCAATAATGATTAACAGGTACATGCTAGTGAAAACTAATAGCTATGTATTTTTCTCTTCCAGGATGACCCTTTACAGGGTTTATTAGAGCATGAACTCTTTTTTCAAAATTGAGAATACTGCCATTGATCATAGAGTGCAGCATATGTGGAACATCAAAGCACAAAAAGCACAGAAATCTTTCTTTAATAGCCTGCTTCTCTTCACTTATGGACATATTTTTAATAGAATATTCAGCCTTCCTCCTTTTGTATGTTAAAAATGCAGAGTTTTAGGAAGCACTTGCAGCAGGCAACCTGTTTAATAAGGTGAATTTACCATGGTGATTCAGAGATTTCAGCTATTTTCCAAGTTTTCCATTCAAGAGATTTTTCACGTCAGCTCAACATGGTCTTAACAGGTACCATTTTTTGAGCTGCAGACTGCATATAATCACCAGTCACTGTAATGAACAATTCTATATTGTGTCTGTCCTATAACTGCACATGCCACCTAGATCTAATTAATGACAAGTCACATAAGAGAGTTTATTATGTAATAAGTAAAAAGCAGAATATTTACATTGATTTACGTCATTCAAAATTCTGATCCAACCAATGCCTCAACAAGTGAAT
>VXAX01001966.1:300003-327981 GCA_013399835.1 Leptocoma aspasia
GGGTTGAGAGGGGGATGCAGGGGGAAAATAAATGATTGTTTATCTCTAGTTATGTGCCACTGATAACAACAAAATAAATTTATTATAAAGTAATAGTTGGGTATTTGGCAGCCCTCTGCAGCATCACTCTGCCAGCCTTTAAAAGAGAGAGGAAAATACTTTCATAGTGACCTTAAGGAAGGTGAGTGGGACAGCAGAAAGAGTAGCATTTCTCTAGGAATAGCTGGATTGTCCAGGACATGGTTTTCCTCCTCCTTTGTCTTTGAAGGTCCATCTTTGTCCAGCCTAGCAGAAGATTAAATAGACTGTAATTGATCATCCCTGTAGCCAAGTCACTGATGAGGATTTTTGATTTTTTCTTGCTTATGAGAGAGTACATGCAACTTGTCCCCTGTGCATGGTATTATTATATTTCCCAGGTATATACATGCAGCAGCTGCAAATGCTTTATTTACTTCCTCTAATGGCCAGTTGCAGGAATTTGCTTTACTTATGCCTTGTTTTGACCTTTAAATAATCCCTTGATGGTTTTGACCATTACCAGATGGAAAAAAATCAGGCTAAATTACCACATGGTCAAGTAAAGCAAGTATCATTTTCAACGTATGCTTTTAGTGAATGGCTTTCAAAATGCTACACTTATGGGAATTTTAAATGATTGAGTAAACTAGAACAGAATAAAGAAAGCAAAAAAGAATATATAAAAACCAGCTTACTTTGAATGATGGCTATCACAAAGAAATCTGAACATAATCTGTATTGAGAAATCTGAACTTCAATCACTTTATATGATGGTTTTGTAAAAAAATGAACAAGGAACTGTCATTTGTGAAGTAATATATTTTCCCTCTCTGGAAAAAAAATCATGGTCACAGAGATTGTTTTGATTAATTATTAATACAGTGTGTCATTCTACTTTTGCAACGCTGTTAATAACCCAAGCCTTGATGGCAGCAAGAGGTTCTAACAGAGAATAACTATACATGGGCTTCTGAAGTTGTATCCAGGAGTATCTGTGTTTGAGAAGAATGGAGGTGCTGTAACCAGAATTACGGCACCTTACAATACCTACCTTCTGAGAGAACTGGCAAGCCCAGTAAATATCCACAGCACAAGTTCTGTTTGGTTTCTTTTCCATGTGGCTCAGTACCTTTCCAGCAGGAATAATTCAATGCTGAGAAGTCCACCACAAAGAGAAGTGTGGCAGAAGTTCTGTCCTTAATTCAGTCATCTGCCTTACATGATGACAAGCACTTTTGAAATCTAAACAATTAGGTCAGCTGGTAACAAAGTTAACAAAGGTGAGGAAAATGTTATCTGCAGCAGATAGGAAATAGAAAATAGAGAGGTGATGGATGCAGTAGGATTTGGTGACAGGGCAATGTGCTTTGAGGAATGTGACTGGGGAGCAAAGGGGAATGAAACAATGTAAAAACAACAGCACTGTAAAGAGAAGTGAGGCAGAACATAACATTATTAAGCTAATGGTTTGAAGCATTAGAATACTGAATTCACTATGGATAGAGGCAGTACAAATATGCACAGTATGAAACAGAACATTATGATAAAGAAAAAGGAAGAGGTTGGAATGAATTTCCCTGAAGGATTAGGTTATTTGTTTGGATGAATGTATTGAAGGTTTTGAGACTACATTTTCAAGCATAGAAATGCCATTTATTTCAAGAGTTATCTGCTACATACAGAATACATAGATACATTTATTTATTTATGCACATATGTATAGATATCAAACAATGAATTTAGTAATTTTTGACAGCAGAATGAAGAGAACATGAATATGTTTTTAGCACACAGATACAATGAAGATTATTTTCTGGAAATAATAAATTCTCAAAAAGGCTGAACAACAGTTCCCAGAGTGAGACACTCTGCATGTTTGAATTAATGTTCCTGAGTGCTCCCTTGTTAGTGCTAAGCATATAGTTTAAATAAAGAAATCACATTCCAGGCTTCAAATACAATTTGTCAGCTTTGCTTCTGGGAAGTGTGAAAGCAGCAAAAGTGAGAGTCATTTATTCACCATCTGTTCAGCAGCTCACCTCTTTATCACACAGAGATGCAGAAGATACAAAGTTTAGTAAGTTTTCAGACACCAGGCTGTTAGAAGGGAAGAGAGGGCATTTTTTATTAGCCTTAGAACAGAGATCCACTGTCCCATATGTCCCATAACTTAACAAGACGACTAGAAATTTAATCATATCACCCCAATGCATCTAATTTTTACAGTAGTATGTAGTTAATATCTTAATATTTAAAGGGATTAACTGGAAAATATGGCAGTTGAGTGATTTGGGGTAAGCTTTTTAAGGTTTAAGAAGTGAGAGAAAGGGGAGATCATGAGAGAAAGAGTGTAATTCAGAAAGGAGACTGAATAAGCTAAGGTATTCACAGCTTGCTTACTGTATAAACTAGGCTGCACTAGTTCTTAATCCAGCTGTTAATACCATTCATCTGTGTGTGTAAACCTAGAGACTCTATCTAACCTACAGTGTCTACCTACAGATATTTCTTGTGGAGTCCTGATTACTGGCTGTCATTTCTATACATTCTCATAATAAAAAATTGTAATTTTTGATCTTTTATAAAAGTGGGCTTCTTTGCACTTGGAGGAAAAAAATATTCTAGGTTTGCAGAAGTTCTGCATATACAGTGCATATACAAGTTTCCCAAAACCTTATAGAAGCATGAAAAATGCCTTCTTGAAAATTTAGCATTGCTGTGATATGAAAGAGTAACTTGTTGCAGTAGAGGAAATACCATTTTCCCTATCCAGAGTACTGATCATAAAACAGATTTTTATCAGAAAAATAGAGTAGATTGCCTCATTTTTACATATATTAGTGACGCTCTTCTTGTGTTGTCACACTCTTGTGTTGTCACACTCAGTCTCTCCAGACTGTGCAATACAGATCAAGATCTTGCACACCCCTGCACTCAGACTCAATCTGCAGTAACTTGAGTGTTTCCATAGGAGATGATGAAATCCAAAAGTGGTTCATTACCTCACAATAATGTGAAGGTTAATGGGTGTCATCACTCTACCTGTACAATGTTCAGGATTACAAATCAGTTTGAGTGCAGACCAGACATCACAGTTTGCACAGCTGGTTTGCTCTGGGAAGAGCCCTTTCTTGCCCCATCTACCTGGTTACACTGTCACATGATAGCTATTTTCATACTGTTAGCACTTTTAGGCTGCTCCTTGTTCTTATGATTAATATAACAGCTTCTCTTTCTGCTGGAAATACAGTCTTCTGCATCCATTCTTAGCTGATCAGCTTTGTTGCCTGTTTTCAATTGAGTGTTGACAATGAATAGGTGGGAGCTGAGAAGCGCCTCAATGTCAGACATAATGGGAGGGGTGAAAAAACCACAACAGGAGTCAAAGAGGTGGGCTTGTTCTGCAGCTGGGGAAGTAAAAGGTAGTTCTTGGACTCCCACACAAATCTCACAGTTTTCATTGCAATTTCTTGTGGAGGATAACCAGTAACAGAAATCTGTCACATAGATAAAAACTGTAACATACATTGCAATCTGAATCCTTAACGAAGCTACAGGGCAGCAGAGCTGTAGTGACCTGCAGAAGAATTGTACAGAACCCTCCCTTGGCCCCATCCAAAGCATTGAACAGCACATTTGCCCAGGTACTCCAGAGTAGCTTCCAAGAGAAAACATTGTGCTACTTGAGTTATTGTTCATCTCTGCCTCCCTCCAGTAGCTAAAAGGAGAGGGTAAATCATGTTTAGCCTCTGTACCTGCCAAGCAGTACTACCGCTTTGGGAAGCTGCCTGTCGCATCTCCTATTAATGAGCACAGAACTCAGAGCTCCCGACCCGGGAGCAGCAGTATCAGCACATCCCCCGATGCTCCTCCTGGTGTGATAGACAGTGAAGTACCTGTTAAGTCTTGTGGCTGCATGCCAGCATCCAAACACAGCAAGTTCATATTCTGTCAGAATACATCTCTGACCAGAAACAAAATAACTGCATGAGTTTTGAGAAATGAAAGAATGAAGGTGATGATATCAGCAATTTTCAGTACATTGAAAATAGAATTTTCAAGAAATTAAATGAGGAGGTTGTCTACTTAATTTAAGTCCTTTCTGCAGTCTGTCTAGCAAGGAACTGCTAGACTGCAAGGTCAATAGACCTTAACCCCAACAAGCCATGAAGCAGCTGCCCCAGCCATGTAAAGCTTCTTGCCCCTGGCAGCAGAGAAGGCTAACAACATCCTGGGTTTTAATACAAGGATCATAGCCAGTAGACTGAGGGAAGAAATCATAACCTTTCACTCAATGTTTTGAATAAATTAAAAAGAGATCCTAAGAGATAAAAAATCCCAACAGAACAAGAAGGCTAGTAGAGACAGACCATAGCTCCTACATGAAGTTCTGAGATCAGATGAGATGTGAATACTGGTTTCGCCGCTTAGATACATGACTCTTACAAGTCATTTCTAGAAGGACCCAATGATCTATCTTCTCTAAGTGCATTCCTCCACTCTGCATTTATCTGTGGTAGTTTGGGGTTGATGCATGTAACCTTATAGGGTGCAAGCCAATGACTCCTCCTCTCTCTTCGGTGAAAAATTACACCTCTGGAAAAAGACAATGAAGCAAAAAGACAAAAGCAGGTTTATTTTTCCATGCTCCTGTTATTAAACATTAACTTTTCATTGCCTGAAAGCTTTGCCCTGAAGTCTAGTAAATATAATCAAGCTCTAATTAAATGTTAATGTAGAATCAGTGTGTTAAAAATTCATAAGGAGTAAGCAGATGCTGTGTTTTAGTCAGCATGGTCGAATTGACAGGATCAGATCCCAGCTGTGGAAATCCTCTCACTTGACACACCAGCAGAGCACCTCCTGTTGGCTGTACATTCTGAATGACTTCCGTGGGTGGCAGCACACTAGTTTAGGACACAGAGGCAAAGGCACAGCCACCTCTGTCCTACAGGCTGTATTCAGCCCACACTGGAGCAGCTGGGCTATGCTATGGGTAGCTGATGTAAGAGTACAAAAAAGCAACTGAGGATCTTCCCCTACTGACACACAATGCAGAGCACTCCTATCTCATTTCTAAAAAGTCATATCCCAGTTTTGCATTTTACCAATCAGTTTTAAGTTCCAACTCTGAAAATAGAAATCCTGCTTGTACTTCTACTTGACATAATGATCATTATTTCCAATAATATTTTTATGAAAAAATAATTTCTCATTAAAAAATTTAATTTTGAAACTGTTAATAAATAATGGCACTGGAAAAGATCAGATTTTCTCTTTCATAAAAAGTACTGATGAAATGCCAATAAGAGTATAAGATTAAGTTTTCACGAAGTACAAGATTAAGTTTTCACAAAAGCTTTTACTGTTGTATTTGTCAGTTCTAAATGAACAATAAAAAAAATACATTTTTTGCTAATGGAAACTGACTAAACTATTACTTCCTCTATTACTGCTCATTTACCTGTTATCTTGGTCTGATTTTAGTCCACAATTTAGGTCAGATATATAACTGAATACCTTACTAGGCAATGCTACCACATAGTCACAAAATTTCTTCTATAACATCTTTTCCCTCCTTCTTATAATTGGTTCCTAGAACTGCTCCTGACCCTTTTGTGCATGCTATAAAGTTGCAGGAAGTTTCCTTACTCCTTGCTGCAAAAAGCCTGCCCATGCACAAGACAAAGCACAGCTCTTCTGCAGCCATCGCAGCCTGAATAATTAATTATCTTTGTGGGAATAACCCTGACAGCCATTTTGCTTGACTCATGACCTTGTGCTGTGTCTGCACAAATGAGAAGTGTTAAAACCAAGTCTCTCTTTAAATTTTTATGTTCTGCAACAGTGCTGAGTCAGGACGTGGTAACTATTGCAAATGTATGCTGCATGCACATTTTTTCTGCTCTTTTTGGGTCCGTGATGTAAAGAAAGGCAAAACCCAGTAGAAATTATCAAATAGCAATGTCTGTCACTATGGTTTTTCACAGAATCATAGAATACTTTGGGTTGGAAGGGACCTTTAAAGGTCACTTAGTCATTACTGATGCTGCACAGAATTGCTCAAAATACTTTCACAATCATTATACCTGCCTAAAAAAATGCTGAAAGTTATTATTTCTTTTCACAAATGAGTCAAGCAAGAGATTATTTCCACAGATGTTTTAAAAGTGTGCTGTCTCTGAGGGAATCTTACTATATACAGCACTTTGATTAAATCTTAAGAAGCTTTTTCTGAGATACTGCTCATTATTTCTCTGAATTTCTTCTTTTCTTTATGTGCATATTCCTGAATTTTGCTAACACAATGTGAAATCTATTGCAGACAGACTGCTTTGACTTTTTAATTTTTTTTTCTCCTATGGTTTTAATTTTGTTACAAGTAGAGATTGATTTTACAGGTATTGTCAAATATCAATATGGTGGGAAAAGGTAGAGGTTCTGGACAAGCTGGGGTTTTTTGCTAACTGTATTAATACATGAGGTTTAGTTTTCCTTAGTTCTGGCATTTAAGATTCCCTGCACCAGTCATCATTACATGAGTGGGTGTACAGTACAGTAATGCATGTGTGTTTGGCATCTGGTGATCTTTCCCTGGGTGATTGATTTACTTGCCAGGGAAGAATCAGGGAGTGGGACTATATCTCCTGGGCTACCTCCAAGGGGAATATGCTGTTCTGTAAATATGTGAGCTAGAGCAAGAAAGCTGGTGGCAGAAGTAGAACGCATCTATTGCAGACAGAGTGAAAAAACCAGGATTTTTTAAGCACATGAAAAGTTCACAAGAAATTGTGGGTCTTACAGAAATTCTTACTAACGTATAATGTTGAAGTGCCTCTGACAGGATTTTCTCAAGATCTGCATTTGTATGAAAATTCTTGGTGTTGCAAATATAAGTGGATATCATGGAATCTACTTTGATTCTGTAACTCAGTGTAATTCCCCTACCCTTTAAAAAACCCCAACAAACTAAACCAAGCAAACAGAAACCCCACCCAAACCAATCAACCAAAAAAGCAAAAGCGAAAAAAACTCTATTCCCCACTTCTTTCCACTGGAAGTAGATAGTGCTCTCTTTCCTTTTGCAACCTTTTGCAGGTGACCTGGCTTCTGGATGAATCCTTAGAAAGTCCCCATTCTATATTCTTTAAATGTGAACACTATAAAATAGTTCATGTTCTTACAGTTTCTTTTGCTTTTTTCTTCTGACAGGCACTGTGCCTGCAGATCCTAGATGTAAGAAAAGTTAGGTTTAAAATTAAATTCTGATGGAAACAGAAGCCTGACTTTTCTCCAGCATCCACATTTTCCTGGGCACAGAAACATCCTTGTGTTTCTAGGCCTGATTTTTGTAGGAAGCTTTATTGTTGCCAAAAGAGAGAAAAAGATCTGACAAAGGCAGCCACACCTAACTTGAACTAGCTGGTCCCATTTGTAAAAGCTTTTGGAGTTTGAGACTGGTTTCTAAACAAGATGTCACCCAAGTATTCAGAGAGGTGTTGAGTTCACCTTGAAACCCATAGTTAGGTTTTGCAACACCAGTGCCTTCCAATTAAAATTCCTGTCCAGATGATATGCTGAGAATATTTTATATTCTATCATCATGTCTTTTGCAAAAAAGATATCACCAATCTTGTGTATTTTAAAGTTATATCAGATTTGTAGTTTTATTTAATCTTAATAGCTAACTAAATCATAATATGATTTTTGTTTTTAAATCACAATAACACCAAAACACCTTTTGGGAAAAAGCATGTGCTGCAGTAGAACATGTTAGCTTGATTTTGGTTTTTTGGGGTTTTCTTGACATCTATTTAAAGGATTAAATTTAAAGGAAAAGGATAAAATCAAACTACAGACAAATGTATGAGAACAACCAAATGAATAAATGAATGACAAAAATAACTTTGTGAATTAGGTTTTTATATTCTGAGATACAGTATACATTTTTATATACAATATACATTTTTATTTCTGAAACACATGGTGAGAACAGATAGTTTCTTTTCTGTGGTCAATTGCAGTTCAAAATCACTGAAAATGGTCGTAGTCTCAGTGCTGTTTAAATCAGTGACAAAACTTATTCAGTGCAGATGTGATTTAGTTAGGTTATCTTTTTTAATGCAACTTGTATGAACAGAGGTGTATTTATAATGCAGTAGTTTCTCTGTAAGTACATTTTTACAGTCACATACATTAAATCTATATGTGGGCTTTCCACACAGCTGAAATTTTACAAACAACTTTGCAAATTCTTTCTTTTAAAATGTGGGAGTTTTTTTGTTGTTGTTTGTTTGCTTTCTTTTTGTTTGTTTGGGTTTTTACTAATTCTGTCAGTGCATTTCAGGGCTCATTTACATGTATACAGCCTTTCCTGTAAATTTGTAGAGCTAACTATTTATGAGTATAGGTTTGTGTTACATAGTAGGATATTAAAAGGCAGAATGCTTTGTTTCTTCCTATATACAATGTTGAATTAAAATTGTTGAAGTCACAGCAAAACCAAATTCAATACAGGTTAAAGAGCATTTACCATCTTCCATATTTGCTTTGGAAGTAAGTGAGTTTCCTCCGCATTTTATTTTCTGCTGCACTACTAGCTGAAAGCAAGGAGCATAATCTCTCTGTCTCTTGTTGTTTCCACTTTAAAACTCCCCATGGGACACATCTTTTTGCAGGATCAACATAAAAAGAGCAGTTATATCTCTTCTTACAGCTGGCTGCTAAAATCATTAGAATTATTGCAAACTGGAGCAGAATCCGCTCCATGCAGTTGACAAGGCTTTCTCCTGTGCTTGACTTCAAGCACCAGGAAATAGAACTTGTGTGTTGAAATGAGAAAAAGAGGGAAAGAAAATCCTACAGGGAGAGATTTCAAAAAAAAGAAGAGTCAGATATGGCTGAAGTAGTTTGACATAGACAAAAAGTTTGGGAAGCAAATTTCCATGAACAAAGTGCATTCCTGGAGTGCTTGAGTCTGACTATGTGCCGGGAATCACAGGGCTGTTTATTTCTCACAAACACACAGACCATGCTGCACAGATATCTGAGTGTGGCCTCTGTTTTCTACTCCATTTCAAGATCATCAGCAAAGCCCCACAAACTGATTATTTTCCTTAAAAGTAGTTATCAATTTACTTGCAAAAAGGAATGCAAAAACCCTGGATTTTCAAAGACTAGAGCACAGATACATTTGCTCTGTGATAGTGTGCTAATCCATAGCACTGCTGCTTTGATAATGATAACAAAAATGGACCAAAAAAAGCACGTAATACAGAACTTGGATTTATATAAAGCTTTCTGTACAAATAATGATCTTGAAGCACTTTATTTAAGAGTCAGAGAAAAACAAACATTGTCTTAGCTCGGGGGAAAAGGTTTGATCTTGACATAGACTTATAATATGAAAATAATTTGCTGCACTTCATTATTTTCAAAGGAAAAGAGAACAAGCATAAACTGATGATGATTAGCAGCAAGCAATCACAGACAGGCTCCAAGGAATTTTTTGTTGCCTAAGCTGTTGTACAAAACATATTTTTGACTGTGATTATTTGCATCTATTTTACACTGGATACTTTTCTTCCTTTTTTTTTTCCTCACCAGCTCTCCAGATTAAATTTAATTACAATACAAAGCAGCCAGATTTGTACCTAAAGTAGAAGTCAATAGACTGCAACAGCATTAAGGAGATTAATGTGCTCTGTGAGTTAAAAGTTCAACTTTCTGAATAAGGATTTTCATGTCGTTACTTGTTGAAATTATCAGTCCAGTGAATACACAAACACAAGGCTTGATGTGCTCCCCTCATTAAAAGCATCACATGTTGATATGGAATCAAGAAAAACATTATTTGCTTGTGGTTTTGTCAGCTTTTGGGACAAATGTGACAAAATGAACTGCTGTGATCAGCAACAGAATTAGGGTCAATGGATATAAAGTGAAACACAGGAAGTTCCCTCTGAATATGAGGACAAAATTCTTTGCTTTGCTTTGAGGGTGATAGCACTGTAACAGGCTGCCCAGAGAAATTATGGGGTCTCCTTCTCTGGAGGTATTGAAAACCACCTGAATGTGATCCTGTGTGACCCCATCTGGGTGAATTTTCTTTGGCAGAGGGTTGAACTAGATGATCTCCTGAGGTCCCTTCCAACTCCAAACATTCTGTGATTCTGTGATTGTCTCCTACCTTTGTTTGCATTAGTACATTCTAGAATGCCTGTTGAATTGGGACTAGTTGTAGAGAGGTGAAGAAGTAATAAATGCTAATTCTACTTATAACTTCTCCAGACAGAATCCATGTCTTTCCTTTTTTTTTCCTCTTTTTCTTTTTTTTTTTTTCCTTCCTTACAAGGCTGCCTAGATTTTGAAGGTGATTCTGATTAACTCAGAAATTTCTAAAAGTAGTTTTAATCTGGTACTCTGTCTCAAAATAGGAAGCTAGACTGGTATGTGGGAAAATATCTTTTACCTAATATCCTGGATAACAGGAGTAGGCACTCTTGAGTGACCAGTCTTCTTCCTTATAGATAGATTTTGTTGCAAAATTAGCTCTTTCTGGATTAGGTGTAGTTTAGCTGCAAGCATATGTGATATCTGAATAATAAACTCCCACAGTAAGCAACCCACTGTTTTATGGATATATTTTCAAAAGCTTGACCTATAAACCGCACTTGACCTCTCTAGGAACCCATCTACATTTAGCGCCTAATCGAAAGGTGTTTTCAGGTCTGTTTTTCTTCCACGTTGTGTAATGAAAATTTTCTTAAAAAAAAATTTTAATATAATTTTATTTGTATTTTTCACGTCCATGGTGAATCATCTGCTTGCATACATACAGGTTGCTCTAGAACAGAGAGCCTTTAGATTATCTAGGTAAACCTAGGAATTTCCTTGTTAAAGATAACAGTACTTGTGGAAAGTGGTTGTATTTTTCCTAGAAATTTTAATATGAAATTTTAGGCCTGTGGAAGGGAAAGCACTCTTTTACATAATTAAACACTGCTGTGCATTTCTTGTCCCTCCCCATCCCACCATCTTTAATTGTCCTTCCATAGGTGCTTGGATTCTCTAATTCCAAACTCTCAGTCCCTTTTAGTCTGTTCATCATAATTGTCACACTGAGTATCAGAGCTTAGGCAAATTCCTCAGAGTGTGAGTCAAATACTTTGTACTTCTTTCTGAGGGTATGTTTATGTGATGTCAGATGAGTGAGTTAGTTTGTTTAATGAAAATACCTCCTACAGCTGGAGATTTATGTTGCTCAGCTGAGACACTCTAACAGCATGTATATGTTCCTTTTCTGTTGTTATGACAGGCACAGTTGGTTAGTTGAGCCCAGTTACATCTTTTGTATGTAAATTCTCGGGTGGTAGGCACTCTCTTGTTTGCATTCTGATTTTCACTTCAGGCCAGAGTGGTGCAACTTGAACCTGAGTGTTCACATGTGAGCAGTGTTTCTGGCTCATTGTGCCACCAAGCCTTCAAACAGTAAATATCTGCATGAACATAAATTGTTTGCAACCTTTGTTTTTGCATCTACTCAGTGCTTCACTGTCTGAGGTTTGCATTAAATTCTTTTTGACTCAGTTGGAAAATTCATCTTCTTCCCAGACCTCGCAAGCATTTACAGCATCCTACAACTATGGGGAGATAAATGATAGATAAGAATGGCTGTTATTCCAACCAAATAAAGGGAAAAGGTCTGGCACTGAAATCAGGCTGGGGGAGGCAAGGAAGGTGGAGGGTGGTTCTTCCATTTATATTTTCTTTTTTCTTTTATGCAAACTTCTTGGCATTGGAAATGGCAATTGGCACTAACTACATCAGGAACCTAACCACCATTTCTCCAAGATGCATTTACTAAAGCATGATACACTCAAATCTGCTCTAACAGTTTTACAGTACAGAAGAATCAAGTTTTGGCCTCATGTGCAATCAATATTCTTGTTGAACTGACTGGTTTTTTATTTCAAGAAATCAAATATAAAAATTTATAATGCTTTCCCAAAATTTTTCTTCTCCATTAAACTTTTCAATGCCAAGTATGGAAAAATAGCTAAAGGGATACAGATTCTAGGAATCATTAATGTTTTAGGAACTCTAAATTAATTCTAGATTAACATTTATATTTTATCACAGTTTTTAAAACTAGATGTATTGAAGCAGGAGGGCTTTTTATTTAACTGATAAGAAAACATAGTCAACATAAAACTTCTAGCCCCGTAAAAATCAAGATTCATCAACGAGATGAAGGGAACAAATGCAATCATCAGGAACTAGATTTTGCAGTAGTGTACTAGACTTGCTTAAATAAATGGAATTATTCTAGACTTGTAGTTCAGAAGCAGTGCAACTTGAAAGTATTTCAAAGTATAGATTTTTGTAGTTAATACAGGGGTTTTTACAGTAAATGGAGTTTTATTCATAATTTTCCTTAGATGTAGCAAATTTTCCACTTAATAGAAGATGAGGATAGCAATACTAATAGCAATACTAAAACAATCAGATGATAAAAAGCTTTATGACCCAATTCACCTTTACCATTGAAGATATTGAGAGATATTTTCTTATTAGTCGTTACAATAATTAGTTTATGATACCCATATGTTTTTATTATAATGTTTATCTGCTTTTGGTTAGGCTTTCAGAAAAGACCAATAGTGGATGTTTAAAGAGTTAACATAAATATATCAAGTACAGTATCTTGTGTTTGACCTTCTCTGGAGTCCATGGGAAGGGTAGGAAGGTCAAGTGGAAGATGTGAAATCAACCAATGCAAAATAAATCACTGACAGAACTTCTGACAGACTCTTTGGGGCAAGAGAGGATCTGGAAGAATGAGTAGCCTGGTAAGGGTGTTGGGTTAGGGTTCTAGAAATAGATCCACATGAGCAGAGTTAAAAGGCTCCTAACACAGTTGTTATTATGTTGTTATTATTACTGTTGCTGTTGTGATGATGATGATGATGACATTGACAGGTTGAAAAATTTGAGACTGTTTAGCTCGGAGAAGAGAAAGATGCATGGAAACCTCATAGCAACCTTCCAGTATCTGAAGGTGGCATACAAGGAAGCTGGAGAGGAATTTCTCATAGGAACTGTAATGATAGGACAAGAGGGAAGGGCTTCAAACTGAGGCATAGCAGGTTTAGATTCGATGTTAGCGTGATGAAGCAAAGGAACAGGTTGTCAAGAGGAGTTCTTTATGTCCCATCTCTGGCAGGGCTCAAGGCTGGATTAGACGGAGTGCTGGACAACATGTTCTAATGAGAGGTGTTGCTGCCATGAACAAGGGGATTAGAAATAAATTATTTTTAAGGTGCCTTTCAACCCAACTCAACCTCCATTCTATTTTTATTAATTGCTGTTGTTAGTAGTAGCAGTTGTAACAATACTACTACTACAACTACAACTGCTGCCACTACTACTACTACTACTACTACTACTACTACTACTACTACTAATTTTCCAGAGGCAAATGCAATAAAGAAATGTATAATTCTAGATACAAAATATTTGTTTTAAGAAGAAGAATAACAGGAATCTCATGTATTTAGTTTTTTTCCTCCCCCTTTTCAGGAGGGCAGGCAATTGCCCTCTTTTTTATTATCTCAAAAGACTGATTAAGAAATTTTCTACCTAAGTGATTTTGGCAGTCATTGTCTTGGCTGGCACAATGTCGTAATTATGCTTCTATAAATCTTTATATTTCACTTATTATGTCCTAAGTCAGGTGGCTATCCTGTCTTAATTTGCATTTATCCAAATTTATTTTGAAGAGGAACATAAGAAATAAACATTAATTTTACATTAAACAGAAGCAGCAAAATATGGTGAGAATTCATTACTCCTTTTTTAAAAAATCCATTAATGTCTTCCTACACTCTCACATTCCTCGATATACAATGTTTTAATCACCTTTAAATAAGCATCTATTATATTGGTACAATAATTACATTTAAAGTTTTTTTAATATCCCAGGTTACATATTTTCTATTGCCTAATTATCTTCAGAGTTCATTATGTGCCTATATTGTTATCTAACAGAAGAATAGATTGTACCAAGCTATTGCTTATGCTGGAGGGATCAAAGTCATTTCCACATACATTTTGAGGCAGTCTGATATGATCTGCTCTCGACAGCCAATATCTTCCTGCTGCATGTCCAACTAGAATTATTGTCCCCGAGATGGCTTATTAAAAACGTGTATAGATGGGCCACTGAAGTTCTCAAATTTTTCCTGACAATATCTCTATCTTTGTATGATTTTATTATTAAAATTCCTCATTCAGGATTTCCTGGAATAAATTATTTGAGTCTCAATTAATTGCTGCAACTGAGAGTTGAAGCTATTAGCAAGCCTTTGGCAAATAGCTGGGCATTAGTATTTATTACAGACACAGATGCATGAGAGGTGCAATCAATTTTGTCTTTGTTGGATTTCAACTTCAGTGAATTGTTCATTGATTTTGGAATTTGAGAGGATTCTAGGAAACTATTAAATAAATGGGTAATTTTGGGAACCATTTTATAACACATATAGTGACAGCCTAGAAAATAGATGTCAAACCATTTACACAAAAGGTCCTTTTCAGCCTCACTTGGTGCACACAGTACCTCATAACATATTTGCCCATGGTAAATTGTGTTCTTTAGGCAATTTCTCCTTTAGGTATGAATGAGAATTAAAAACCAACATGGGAACATCTCATGTATGGATTTTTTTTGGTCAAAATTTTTTTCCCATTAATACACTATTATTTTTTAATTTTACTATTCTAGAATCCCATGGTGACTTACCTGGTGCATTACAATCCCAGAAATCAAACCAGCTTTAAAATATATTTTTCTTCCTATGTTTTGGGCATGCAGTTATTTTCCCCTTTAAAGTATATGGAATTATTTGACAAATTTAGTGGATTTACACTGTTAGTTTACCCAAGGCACATTCTCTGAGTTTTGTGTGGGATGCATCGTACAGTTTTGCTAACAAAGTGGAGATACAAAGTTTTGCATCAGCTTGGTTTTTCCAAACCAGAAAAATCCATAAGAAAAAGCTCCCCAAAAGAAAACTCCCAAAATGCATTGAAATAATGCTTGAAACATTTAAGCATATAAACATCTTCTAGAAACTGTCTATCAAGTGTTTTGAAAATGTGACTCTGTCACATAATTATTCACCAAAGAGCTAGATTTTATTGTAGTCTATTCAATATTTGTTGTAGTGTATGATTTAGAAGAGCATTAATTTTCTCTTCTATGGATATTAACGTTTTCATGTCCTTGAAAGAGCATGTGTATTGCTTCATAAATTTTTTTTTTACAACATGATAGGAAAATAAGGAGAAATCTTTAAAAACAGGATTAATTTTTCCCTCGCAGGATGTAGAATTTTTGATCCCAAACTTTATGCTATCTTCTATTGTCAGCAGTGTGTATAAGCCTATTTTAATAGTCTAATATATCTTAACAGCAAAAAATATGTCTTCAAATGCAAATCTATGCATTTCTCCCAAGATAATGGTTCTTTTTTATTACCTCTGCACTCATCTATATAAATTTTAACATAATTTTCTTTTTAGAGTGTAGGGTTGTTTTTTTTCTCAAATATAAACTATAGGAAACAATATCATTGAACTCTTTTTTTATATACTTTTTTTAAGTTTGCAACACACAAAGTTTCTTCTTATGCCAACTATTATGTCCTATATCTTTTATTTTCTTATGAAAATGTTTTTGTTTAAAAATGAATTTTTGATAGTTTTTCTTAAAATGAGCCCTTGTTGCTTGAACTGATACATTGAAATACAGGAGTATGGGCTGTCATTAATCTCAGAATTTTTTTGTTCAGATACTGTAATGCCTCCCTATCAAACACAAATGTTTTGTGTTCACTGCTTGTTTTTCCCCTTAATGCTAGTGTGATTACAGCATTCTGACATTCAGACCAACCATATTTTTAGTGGTTGTATGCTAGCTGAGCATTCCCTTTTCATTTCATTTTCTTACCTTCTCCTTCTTCAGAGAAAAATGGGTGTCAGATAGTAAATCACCATCCTTTCCTACCAATCATCCTCCATGGAATTTTAATTTCCCAAAGATTTGGAGATTTTTTTTAAATTAACAAATTTAATAGTTATATTTGTGAACATCCTTTAAAAATATAATCATTATTCTTAGATGAAATGAGCTTATGAGTTTTTGTACTGTACTAAAGATAGTAAATAAATATTTTTATTCATTATCTGTTTAAACATCCTTCTAAAATAGGAATCAATTTCTCCCTTATGTATTCGGTCGTAGCTTAGCAGAAGACAAACACTGTGGGTTAATGAACAAGGAAAAGGAAAGCTATCCTGGTACCTCCCTTCCTATTATACTACTAAGTAACATTACCCACAGCTACCTCTTGAGTCTGAATCCGCCTTGACAGATGTGATAAATCCTTATAACACTTTTTTACTTACTCCACATAAAACTGCTGTTGTAGACTCACGTACTGGCACTGCTTGATATATAAAAAAAATTTAAAAAGAAAAGTTTTAGAATTTTAAGCATCCCAGAAGACCTTTAATGGTTCCCTTTAACTATCTTTTCTCCTTTCCATTTCGTTGCTACTTCTCATTGCTGCCTGTGCCTTTTGCTCCTTGCAGAAGACATAATTTAGAGTTTTCAGATTGTGAAGCTTCTGAAATATGACCTATTGCCAAGTAAGGAGAGATCCTATTCTGGGCTCATTTATTGCTTTAAGACCTTTTATCTCAAAGTGTAATTTCAGGCTATCATGAATTTTTACCTATGAACAAAGTTGTGTGTTATAGTTTTCTTTGTATCAAAGGCTATAGCTTTATCATAAGGCTACAGGTTTTGTCGTATCACATATATGCGAGCACCAGCAATGGATTTTATTAAATTAGCTGAGTACTTCATTGACTGCTTTTTAATGTGTTGGAGGAAAATCTTGAAAAATAACTGGTCTTTGCATTCACAATACAACCTTTCATAACCTAATGGTTCTCATTAAAGGATCATCCATATTTTCACATCTGCAGAGGCAGGTAATATTCCTTTAAGGAAATGCTAGGTGATTTTATATAAAAAACTAGTTCTTTTCCCTTTGTTACAGTGTGTTTTGTTTTGGTTGGTTTGTTTGTTTTTTTTAATCTCAAATATTCACTTTCTGAGAATTCCTTACTTATTTTAATTGGGATTCCCTTTTGAATTAAATTTGGATTTGCCTGGTGCTATCTACATATTGCTTTTTTAATATGAAATAACATTTATATTTCTATCTGGTCTAATTGCTTAATGCAGGTGATTTTTGCCTTTGGATTAGGTCGCTTTTTTCCTTTAATTCTCATGAAACTGTGCTTCTTTTAGAGGTTTTTCAGTTTCCTCTGTGGTTTGTATACATTTTTTTTCCTTTTTCCGTTTCTGCAGAGCTCTGAGAAATAGACCCTGGATCCATGTGGCCTGTACAGGTGAGGGAAGCATCACTGTCTTAGTGCATCTGAGAGTTTCCTTAAGCTGTTTCCAGCTCCAGTTAGTTTATCAAGTGCTTCTACCTTCCTTGTTTTATGTCAGTTCCTAGAAGATTTGCACCTTGGGTGCCATTGATTTTATTTTAGGCGCAGAATCTCTAATATCCATCTTCATGACAGAAACTTGCCTGTTCAATGTCAAGATTTTTGTTGATGGTGTTAGTTTTTGATATAAAGATAACCCTAGAGACTGTTCCAGTTACTCCCTTCAATGCCTAAAGGGAATTCAGTTTCTTTTTTAAACCACAAGGTTCTTTATAGGAACAACATTCCTATACTTGGTCTCAGTGATCTCCAGAGACATTTTGGTTGGGAGTCTCAGGTTTCCGAAGAACTGTGCATGGGGACACTCTTTCTCTGCCAAATTTAGGACTATGTCAGTCTTTCCTCCATTGCAGGGAGTGAAGAGGAAGTGGAACAGTGTACCAAGATAATCTCTCTGGGGCTTAGATCCTTTCACTGAATGGAGCAGCCTAGTTTAACTCCAGATAAGTGAAATGACAGCATTTAAAGTAATTTTTAGTTGTTGTAAAAGGCCACCGTAATACAACATTGCTATTCCCATGTTATCACTTGAGTCCCAAAAATTTGGTGGATTGAAGGAAGGGAAAATACTCTTGCTTCTACAGGAAGGAGTACTTCTTCGATATTTTCCTGTTATGAAGTTTTTAATTCTTTTCCAAGTTTCTCTGAGGAAAGTGTGTGTGCTTGTTGACATTGCCTGGGCTATTCTTGTTTGAGATATCTGCTTCCAGAAGCCAAGGGAAACAAGAGACCATTAACCCTGACAGATAATGGGTCTCATGCTGGTGGGAAGTCTTGTTCCAAGGCTCACTGGCCACAATTTCAGCAGTCATCCTATCTTAATTCCCAGTCCTCAGCAAAAACTGCAGGACACATCAGTGTTAACACTAGGGGATGCACCAAAGGAGGGCTGTTTTGCTCAGACATCCTGTGCATGAAGACAAGTTTCAGTGAGCTCACTCAGGGAGAAAATGAGGACTAGTCCCTGTCCACACGTAATGCTGTTAGTTAAACAAGTCTGATCATCCCTGAACGAAAGGATGAAAATTGTTTTGCTTGAGGAAAAACAATATTGAATCCAATTGTGTAATACTGTACACCAAATTGACTACAACACTCCCTACAGTTAAGTCTGTAGTTCAGCTGTATAACAGCTGTATTACAGTCCAAGAAAGAGTCTAAGAAGCCCTTTAAACAAGAAAGAACACAGTATGAGTTTGAGACAGCTATGGTGTTCTTATATAAAATAAAAATATCAATAAATAGAACGTGAGATTCAAAATTTATTTTGTAGTTGGCTTCCTTCAGGAAAATATAAGGTATTCCTGAGTCTGATCTAGTGCAAGTCCCTGTACTTATTGATTTTACAACAAAGAGGGGAAAAACTATCAACAATTAAATTAAATCCAGATGGTGAAATAGTAAATCAGGCTGACTCAGTCACTTAAAATTCAAAATTTATAATAATTGAAAGACACAGCTAAGTTGAGTAAAGCAAGAAATAAGCATAAGGGTGGCATAAATGAACACAATAAATTTTTGAAATTTAATGTATTTTGGTGATATAAAGAAGAATATTAAATACATCTACTGAAATTTTCTTTAATTTATTGTTTAGTAAAAAATAAAGTGAAAAGATGATAAAAAATCTGTTAACTAATCTGATTCAGACTGAATTGATGAATAGAAACATGCCTCCTCATAATGGCAATTCTACCTTGGGTCCTGATATTCTTAAAGGACTGATCAGATGAGTAACTTATGGCTAAGTCGTGATGTTTAGCTTTACTGAAAAATTTCAGTAATAAAAGGAAAAAAAACTTGAGTCAGGGCACAGGAAGTGTGAAAATGGCCAAAAGTAATCTTTACAGTAAATTAGAAATGATATCTTGCTTTGACTTCAAATTTTTAGTCACTTTGCTTCATTCCCAGTATGAATGTCTGCATCTAAACCTATTGCCGTTTCAAAACCTGGGTTTTCTCAGGGTAGCTACTACTGGAAGATCTAGAAGAGACTGAACTACCCAGTTTTAAGTAAGAAGCTCCCTGCCACTTGTCTCCAGTCCCCTAGTTTTAGTTCCTTAATTCTAACAGTGAAGCTCCCCTTCACTGTTCATATCTGATCATCCTGTATTGTTCAGTACCAATGCCTGCCTTGCAGGAAAACTGCCCATCGGATTGTGAAAACTGTTAAAGTTCAGGACCTCAGAGGATAGGATTGGCAGCATATAGGAAATCGGCAGGGGTAGGAGTAATTTCCCTGACTTGGAACAAACTGACATGTGCGGGGGATCACAGCCATGTGGTCACGCCAGCATCCATGACTGAATGTGGTCTCTTTCCTCTCAATTCATGGGTGAGGTCTGGGTTAGGGACTCTGGCAGTAGGGGCCCCAAGGAAAGCTGTGACACATGAATGTGAAACTTAATGGCTGAAGTCCTGGTTTCTGGATGGAAAAAGATGGAAAGAAGCAGACAGAATGGATGTTTGATTGTGGTTCAAAAAGATTAAAAAATAGGGAAATACATTCAAAGGTGTAAGAAGATAAGGGTTTGGGAGATTAAGGTTTGTAATTGAAAATCATCCTCAGATTGCCCTTGTCATAGACAATCTGTGGCTCACTAGTACATTTTCTTTTTTAAAAAATAAATCAAAATGAAATAAAGCAAACACAGGCCTTGTTTTTCCCCACACCATCTACTGAACACCTTATTTTACCTTTGGAGATCTTGATGTATCACTTTTCTCTCAATACCCTACTTCTCCTTCTGTGGATGTGGAAACTCTTGTCCAAGGTTTTTCACAGAACACATCATGAAAGAATAGATCTCTTGTTGCAGCTCTTTTTCTATTCCTCTATGCCCCAGAGGAGATTTGCAGTGGAGAAACTGAGCTTACAAAAAGACTATGAATTAATGTCTTTCCCCAGAATGCAAGTAAAAAAAATTCTTTAATACAACTGAAAGTTATTAAAGGGACAGGGTTTTTTTTCATCATTAAAAGACAGCTTCTAACAAAGAATAGTTTGCCAAATTAATACTGTAGTTACTCACCTACTCTTTCAAATAATTATCCTTACAGATAATTATTGAGGAAATAAATTAGACTTTATTGCCTCCATGGGAAAGTCTGAAAGGAAGAGGTATTACAGGAAGTGTGACAGAGTAAATATTACCCTCTGTAGTTAGAACCATGATTTCACATAGGACTCAGCCTTACTCCCTGACAGTTTAACAAGACTGTTCACTCTTCCTGAAGTGGCCATTTGATAGTTTCCCTGTTGTATGCTGGATGCCAGGTGTCTGTTTTGCTTTCTATGTAAAACTCATTTCAAACCTATGTTCATTCTTGCTTCTATACTTTCAATATTAATCCAAGGATGGAATTTAAAAAGTTGTTTATTTTACTATTTAACAAAGTTATGGGTAAGTGTGAAATATGTTTCATTACTTGAATATCTTTGCCATCTGAAGAGAGCACTTTTGTTTAACAAGAAATGCTTTTGGCTGATTCTCAGAGGAAACACGACTACAAAAGTGTAATAATATTTGGGCCCTTCTCTACCTGAAGATTTTCTCTACCTGCGATTTTCTCATCACATTACAGAACTAGATAGAGTTGTAATATAATGCAGATATAACCTGTGTTTAAATGAGAAAACCTGAACTGAGCAACTTACCACAAACTATACCGCAAACAATCTTGAAAAACTAGGATATCCACTGAGCTAATTGTAGAAAAGGACGAGACATAAATTTTGAGCATCCTAACACCCTTCTCCCTGGGATTTTTCAAAACTCACTTCCCCTCCTGGGTTGTAACACAGCAGTTATGTGGCTGTGCACACAATGGTTTCAGAGAAGAAATTAACACAATATTCAGAATGAAACAAAAACTTTCCTAAATCTAATGTAAACACTTGACAGGGTTAAGACTATTTGACTAATACTGTACTGTTGTAAAAGCCTTTATTGAGTAGCAAAACTACTCAATGGTAGCAAAAATATTTTTTATGCAAGTGATTTCCCTTTAACAAGTAAGAAAAAACTCTTCTAACAGATTGGCACATAAGCCTTGATTTCCCAGTGGTTACTCTTGCTTTTACACAAATGTTCTATTGAATCAGTGGTTATCTAAATGGGTAAAACTGATGCACAAGAAAAGAATTATTTAAAAAAAAATCTGTACACTTACTCAAGGGAATCATATTGCCTAAGATACTGCTTGCCAAGCTTTATTTAGTTCAGATCCTCTGCTAAAATAAAAAGCTCTCCAGATTTTTTATAGGAATCAACAATTTTACTTTGCTTAGTTTTTGTAAGTTGTTAAGAATATAAACTAAGGTGATCAGGCTGCAGGCACCTAGTTAATATCATTTAGACAATTAAATGTTCATCAAATTTGACATCACTTTCATAGATATTATTCTGGTAGTTAGTAACCTAGTTTGTAGAAAATTTACATATCAAAATTTTTGGTCACTCATATGTGTAATTACTACAATAAAGAAGTCAGACAATGTAAAGAACCTCAGGAAGTTCAACAAGAGCAAGGACATAATTCTGCACTGAGGGATGAACAGCCCTATGCACAAATACATGCTGAAGAAGACCCAGCTAGAGAGGATCTCAGCAGAAAAGGACCTGGGATTGTGGTGGCCATCAAGCTGAACATGGAACAGCAAAGGCCTTTGCAGAAAAGAAGACCAGTATTATCCTGGGTACATGAGGCAAAATATTGCCAGAAGGGCAAAGGGCATGATCTTTCCCCTCTACTCAGCACTGGCAATGTTATATCTGGGATGCTGGATCCAGTTTTGGGCTCCCCAGTATAAGAGAGACATGGGCATATTGGAGACACCCCAGCAAAGGGCCATGAAGATCCTGAAGGCACTGGGGTATCCTGTCTATGAAAAAAGGCTAAGGAATCTGAGACTGTTCAACCTGGAGAAAAGAAAGCTCAAGAAGACCCTGTCAATGTACAAAAATACTTAAAAGGAGAGTGCAATGGCACAGTGATGATGGAGGGTCATTACAGTGGTTCCAGTGACAAGACTAGAGCCAATGAGCACAAACTGTAACAAAGGAGGTTCCCTCTGAACATCAGAATACACTTTTTATAGAAAGGCTGACACAGGTTGCCCAGAGAAGTTGTGGAGTCAACATCTCTGGCGATATTCAAACACAACAGGAAATGGTCCTGCTTGAGTAGACGGTTGACCTAGATGGCCTCCAGAGGTCCCTTCCAGCCTCAACAGTTCTGGAATTTTGTCACTGCGCACAAAAGGTTATATATATAAAGTTATATATATACTCTCTGTATCTGTACAAAAGGTATTTGTATTTCTGTATAATACATATTGATGAACCCACAGCATTTTTCACAAAATACAGTAAAATGCACTAGAAAGACATTTTAACTTATAATTGGATGTAGTAACACTTACTGTGACAATACAGATTGCATTATTTGAGGTGGGCGTTTGCTGACAATTTTTCACTGCTGTTTGAGGGGTTTTGTCTTGTGAAAATCTTATGAATTCATAACAGGGTCAGTATATTCATCCAGTTTTATCTCCAAGGAATAATATCAAGATGACTGGGAAATAATGTACTGGTCTGACAGAGACTGAGTACCTTGATATAGAGTTTGCATTCTCTGATGCAGTGAGATAAATTACTGAGGTTTATTTCCACTTTAATACTTTTTCATGATAGCACAAACAAGGTGTCCATTGAAAATAAATAATTAACTAGAACAAATTGGTATTGATAAACTGCACTCCCTTTTGGCTGGATTAGATACATTTTTGTACCTTTGTCTTTCTGTGCTGGCTACATTACACTTCAGTGCATGTATTTTATATTTGGGGAGGAGGAAGGAGGGGCACAAAAATGTTTTCCTTGTAATGCATACAAGATTTTTAAACCCAGCATAATTTAAAAACTTCCTGCTGTGCCTTCTTGAAAGCAGGAAGAGCTTTTGCTGTCTATATTACTATTTGTGTTACTATCTCAATGTTGCTATCTTCCTAAATGTTTAGCTGATTAGTGTATTAAAATCAAACATGTAATTCAAATAATTTAGCATAACGTTTTCTGCCATTCATTATTTCTGCATCATTTTTGCCCTCTAACTTGTGATACAATCATGATATCATTGAAGCTGGTTTTTTGTTAGAATTTTAGTGCATTTAAGTGCAAATAGTGCATTTTAGTGCATATAAGTGAGGAGAGGAGGAAAATAAAACAAGCGAGTTTTAGAACATTGGGCTGAAGTTAAGAAAACAAGAACTTAGAATTGGATTGACAATTGAATAGAAGAGTGCATTTGAAATGGATTATAATGAAAAGTAGACCCAGAAGTGCCAGAGTAACCAGCAGGCAGCAGGTGCAGCCTCTATAGGAGACTGCAGTGTGGTCTCCAGGTTTGTCTGCAGGAGAACCAGCAGAGCACGTACAGACCACCAATCCTGTTCAGTGACTCCATTGTTTATGGCTCATCCGAGGAAGGATGAGCAGCATCTGAAGGTAACCACAAAGTGAACACCTTAGAGTTGTAATAGGCTGGCTTGTGCCATTTCTCCTCTTTGTTACCATCCTGTGTGTAGATTAATGTAAGGTTATTTCCTACTCTTGTTGGAGTCTTTTGCTGTGATAATAAAGTATGAGAATTTGAATGTCTAGCATGTCCTTGGAGTATAGGAGCATTTGACATTTTCTGTTTTAGTACCTAGCTCTGCCTTCCCCAGAAATGAGTGTGGCTATAAATGTTGATGAGCGGAATAAGTAGCCAACCAAAATTAAGAGCCTTGTAAAGGTCAAGGTAATTCACCACTACCATTCTCAGTGTGCCATATTTTAGCCATTAAACACTATCACAAAGTCTCCAGTACAGGAACACAAAGACTTATATGTAGGGTTTTGAGTTTGGTTTTGGTTTGTTTGTTTTTTTTTTCTAAAAAAGGTAGTGACAATACTAACAAACAGAGGAAAGTAAGACAATCTACTTGCAATGCATGTATATTAAATTAGTGGTCTTTTTGCTAAAGAATAGCTTCCATCTTCTCTCCATTAGAAATGACTTTTGGAAAGAGGACATAACTGAATAAGGCCCATGGAAAATAAAATCTATAAGACACAAAACTAGTAAACCAAAACTGTTCTTCATAGTGTTTCATTTTAATATTGAGTGGCTTTTCTTGTTGGGGTTTTTTTTTTTTTCTTTTTATCTCATTCAGATCAAAATTTAAAATCAACAATCAACTGTAATGGCATCATTCTAAAGAGAAATAGAAATATGACATTTGTCAATCCAGCCCAAAATCATTGCAAAGAATTTATTCATGTTCTCATAAAGCACAGCTGTGATATTGCAGTAATTTGAGCCAAAAACAAACTGTAATTTTAATGACAAAATGCTTCTGTTGTGTAAAGTTTGCACAGAAATATGGTTATGTTTAGTATTTTGATCTCATCAAACTGGAGAAAACTGCCAGTCAACCCTGGACATATGCTTCTATTATTAAATCTAATCTATTTGCACAGCAGTTGCACATCTCTTAGTTCACTGAGCACTGCAAAAATATAGGCCCACTTTTATTTGGAACAGATTCTGATACCAAAAGAAAAAAAATAATCCACACATTGGACTGGCAAAACCCTTGAGTAAAAAACATTTCATTACAAATAAAAAGCCCAATGTAGATAGGACACATGTCACTGCCACTGTTCCTCTGACATTTTCTTAAACAGGAATTAATGGCAGCCATCTTCAGCATGGCGTGCTGTGCTCTCACATTACACAAAGAATAGGAAAATAAAGTCATCCTACCCATCCTTTTCAATTAGATTTCCAGGTCTTTTCCAAAATGTGCAAAACTGCTTTGCTAAACTGTTCCAAACTGATTTGCTAAAAGAAAAATAACTGGATTTGATGGGGGTGTTAATGAAAATGGTGCCATTTTGAATTATGCTTACAAATAGTTTTGTTGTTGTTTTCTTTTTCAATCTAGAACTAAAACCTACTTATTTTTATTAAAAAAAGAAACATAACTGGAGATTATATTCTCCTTTTAACTTAAAAAATTTCTAGTGAGGATAGAGTAAGTAGTTGGGTTTTGCTGAGACTTGTAATTTTAAAAAGTCATATCTATTTTGGATTTTTTTACTTTTTTGAAATCATGGAGATTTGCATGATGTGCAAATGCTGTCAATCAGTCGCAAATTTTATACAAAGACAATCTTCATAGGCGTTTATTTTACTGAGTTATGTCAAAATTTCTGTGAAAGAATTAAAAATGTTACAGTGTTGTTAAAATAGATTTTATTTTGTTGTGGTTTGTTTTGCTGTAAGTAAAATATAACTCGTGTTGTCCATATAACTTTACTGTGAAAAAGGGAGAAGTGTTATCAAAACAGGTAACAGTTCTGGGTGAGAAAATAAACACAAAAGAAAGTCTAAATCCAACTCAACAGCAGATTGCCCTACCAGTCAGAACATAAACGAAAATGTATTTTTAGAGACCATGTTTAATTTTGTGCTTAATTCTTCCTATGTGCTTCTCTTCTCCTTCTGACTGAAATGTACCTTGCTTTGAGGACAACTTGACATTTTGTTCTTGATTAACAAATGTCATTTTTTGCCTCACATATGATAGCTTCTGAAGGCAGGCCCCACTGGACTGGTTAGCGACCAAAAAACAACACAAATATTATTGGTCTCATTGGTAATTCATTGATTTTCAGCTCTCCAGTGCCTTTATATTTACATTTATTTTTGATTAATTGAATATAGTTTCTTAAATAGATTGATATTTAGCAAAAAACAGGATGAACCCTTAAATCATCATGAAGTTTTAGGTTTATCCCATTTTCCCTTGTTGCTCTAGAATTGGCCTAGAAACATATTTGTCTAATGTCTTAATACCTCCTCACACTGATGGACTCCTTACCTTATATCATTAATATTCCTTATTCCTTACCCAGCTGGATGGGTTTCTCTGCTACAGGGTCCCTCAAGTAATTTGCAGGGTTGGGAGTTTTCAAGGACATCTTTAGATGCTTTAAGAAAAATGGAAACATAGGAACCTGCTATCAATCCTTCTTGAAATGTCCATCTGCCCCCTATCTTCCCAAAGATAACCCAGGTTCTGCCAAGAGAGTAAAGGAGACACAGAGCTAATCTGGAATTTGTGCTTCACTTAATAATTATGTTTTAATGGCCTTCAGAATTTTGATTCAGGAGTGGTGGCCTAGTGCCCTGTAACCTGAAAAGGAAAGACAGAGTTGTTCTGGTGCTTCCTGAAGTTTTTGGCCTGAAGATCCCCTAGTACCACACAGCACAGCTGGGTTTTTGGGTCGTCAGAACTTAGCTGAGCTCAGATTTACTACTAAATCCAGTATAAAGTTATTCACAGTGACAGTGGTCAAAAACTGGAGAGACTGTGTAAGGAGGCAGGGAATTTCCATCCTTGGAAATACTAAAATTCTTGGCCAAGGCCCTGAGCAGCCTCATGCAATTTCAAAGCTCACCCTGTACTGAGCAGGAGATCAGACTTGATGGTTTTCCAGAGTTCATCCAAACCTATGCAATTCTGTGAATAGTGTCCTGCAGACCCTTGTGATTCAGCGAAATCTTAGAAGAGTATGGGGGTGGAAATCATACAGAAAGGGCTAACCTTGACTCACCAGGCATTGTCTTTTGTACCAAGATTAAGTAGTCTACATGTGATAAAGGCTTCAGTATCTACTGATGCACAAGCTGCTATAAAGACATAAAAATATTGTTCATAACTAGTATTAGCTCAGCTTTCATTACTGAGCAATTTTCTGTTAATAATTATTTGTTTAACCTGCTCCTTTTTGGGGGTAATAATTGAAGAGCTAAAAAAATTTAGGAGACTCAAGAATTTCATCTCTAACATGATTTTAGTTAGCTTCAGAATCAATCTCAATGCGGCAATTCTTCTTTCTCAGTATTCTTTGATAAATACTGTACTAGACTCTTTTATACAAATCTCCTTATTTGCAGTGAGCATGGAATGAATGTTTTTTGCTTATGACAAGACAGGACTTTTCTGTAGCAGTAGTGAAGGGGTCAGATTTCTTTTTGGAAAGGAGGACATATCATGGCATAGATTTTTAATACATATTTTTCTTTTTACACTTTCAAATAAAACTGGAAGAAAATTTAAGAAGATGTATTTATGGTATTTTCATGTAGCTCAGATGTTCAAATATGGTAACTATATTCCTGAAGTAAGTATATTTCATCTTAAGTAAGTATATTTGCTTAAGATGCACAGAGGATCTGGGAGATAAGTATTCAAAAGTGGATTTTTCATTTCTTTTGTTTGAAATCCTGGTATGTTCTCTCTTTTTTTTTTTT
>VXAX01001966.1:328003-380743 GCA_013399835.1 Leptocoma aspasia
TTTTTTTTTTTTTTTTTTGACAAGCTTGCTAATAGCCTTTTGAGTGCTAAAAAGAAAAGAAAATTCTAACTTTTAATACTATCTATATTTACTGAAGGTTGCCATAATCTGCTGTTTTTCTGCCTGGAATATGTTATGCTTATCATAATAGCATAGAGATATTTAAGAATGTTATTCTCGCCAATTTGTGGTTGAGCCTAGCTAAAAATGATTTCTTTGTTTTGCTGACATGAGAGGAAAAGAGAGGAAGTTGCAAGAGTCTGGGGATGGAATGGTGGCGTCTAGTGAGGCAGGACATGTTTTAATAACCTTTCTACCAGTTTAAGAGAACCTCCTTTGCCACTGCAACATGTGCCCTGCAAGGAGATGGGGAGCAGTCTGATCTGGATGTATTGCTAAAGTATATTTCTAAAGCGGCCTGGAAAGATTGACTGCACACTGGAAGAGGAACATGCTGCACAGAGAGGAAAGGCTCCCTTTATCCTCTGAGGCAGGTGTGGGAACTGAGGGAGAAGGGGGCTCCCTGTATCCCTTTACTTTAACTGGCTCTTGCTGTCCATGAGAACACCAAATCACAATATTTGTCTTATTGTCTCTCCCCTACAAATCTAGACACTGAGAATAGGGGTAATTTAATCTAATTAGTTGTCTGGAAGTTCACATTTTAATCAAAGTTATTACTTGCTATCCATGATTGAAAGATCCTAGAGGAATAGAAGGGAGGGACCTCCATAGTGCAATTATTCCCATCCTCTGGAGACCAATTCAGACCACATAACACAAACATGTCTCTTAAAATGGGATGAATAGGTCTCCAGAGATGCCCTTATTTCTCTCCACTGACTGTAAAGGAAGCAGGAGACACCTAGCACCGATGAGAGCCACTGGATGCCTAGACAGATTCAGATAAAAAGGACTTCCTTCTAATTTTCTCATATTACTAAAGCTTACAAGTTAGGGTAATGAAATTAAATTAATATATTACTTTAATTTACAGGCACAGAAGAAACATTCTTTTCAAATCTACTATTACAGGTGACAACATATACTATAAAACTGTCTATTATAAACACAAACAATGATAATAACTGTAAGGTAAGAAAAACACAATTTAAAATACAGCAGAGGTTTGCACTGATATGGGTTTCATGAGAGCTAAAGTAAGTTGCTTTATGTCTCTTTGTCTAAGGTCTCCTTTTCTTTAGCATCAAGTTTTTAGCAGAAATGATATCAAAAAAGAGTAGTAGGGATGATCAAATATTTGGCTTACATATTATGGGAGATAGGGACTCTGTACTCTCCAACCTGAGGAAGAAATAGGAAGGAGAATAAAATAATGACAAATATGGAAAACTAGAAAGAGAGAAATTGCACACTGAAATATGTGTTGAAATGACTTGGAGGAGTAAAACAAGATCATTAAGGAAAAGGTTTGAAAAAAGGGACTAGAAGCATTTAATATCAGCATTTAATTAATGGTCTTTTTAACTAGACCATTTAATATCATCTTGTTTGAAACAGTAGACTTCTTTGCAGTGAGACGTTGCTGGTGACAGTGGTTTATGCAGACTCAGAAAGCATTTAGTTTTATCAAAGTATATCAGATATAGTTTCTTCAATAAGAAGCCCACAAATAGCTCATTGTCAAAAACGTCCATGATATTTCAGGCAACATATGACAGTGCGCTTTTTCTATTCATGTGTACTTTCCTAAGATCCTCTACATAAAACATTCATAAAGAATTCTAGATCGTCAACTGTACAGGTCCATAACATTTTGAGTATGTTATAATTACAAACTTAGACTACCAGGTTAATTCACTGAAGCTGATAAAATATTTTGAAGACAATTCTCACTCCTCTGGTATGAGGCATTTGACTATGGCTCACAGTGAAAAATAATATCATTGTTTTCTCTTTAATTTTGTTTATTTTCAAAATCCTATACTCAGAAAAGTCTTCAGTTTCTTTCAAATCAGGCAACCTAGATATATGTCCTGTGAGTACTTTCACTTGCTGTTTTGTCACGAGTGTTTACTCTTCCTTACTGTTTTATTTTTAATAAATACTGTCAGTTCGGCTCCCTGCCAACATGCTGTTAAAAACTCAATGTGACAACTGTGCTACTAGCATGCTGGAAGCATGATAACTGGGATATATTTAATGCCTGATTATAGCCACATGACATAAAAAGGGCAATTATTTTCCAGTTTTCCAATATAGTATCAATATAGAAGAAAAAATCCCAGAAGACATTGCTGCAATGGAAAGACAGCTTTTGTCTTAATCTTTCACAGGTCCCATTGAAATCAAGCTTCCTTCAGCTTCAAACTATGCATCTGTAGTTCAATAATATTTTTTTTTAATATTGCATGATATCTAGAAACACTAACAATAATGGCAGCTCACAATTATTAAAAATATTCCTTTGGGACTATGACCAATGGATTTTATCCTATTGGTTATGTTTGGGGTATTTTTCTTACCACTGTAGCCATAGAAAGTGGCAATTTTCAGTTCAGCAATTCAGAAATGATTGGGTTTTTTTCTCCTGTGGTCACCCCCAAAGCCTTCAACCTGTTTTTCAAGCTTCAATTTTTATGTGGATGGAGCTTGAATTTTTAACAAACCTTCTTTCATTTTAAAAATTTCTTCCATTTTGATGCTGATGGACTTGGGGCATTTCAACTGTCCCCTCAAAGATTTTCACATGAAAAGAGTATTTCCATTGATCTTTAAACTATTGAAAAATGTTGGAATATCATAGGTAACACAGCAAAACACATCAGTAAATAAAATGCAAGTATCTTCTATATCAAAATCTACAGCTCCATCTGAAATTGAGGGACTGTGACTTGAGGGAAGTATTCATGCCTGAGACTGGCTAACTGACATCTAAACAAATCAGAGTTATTGACTCAAAAGGTTCTCTACTTCTGTCTCTTTTCTACAAAGAGACTCTCATATGGATCAGATTTTTATTTTTTGTTCATTGAATGTCCAAAGACACAAATCTCACTTTTAAAAATCCAACAGCTAAATCAAAATAACCAAACACTCAGCTGTAGGCACTGCTTTACTGGGTATGAGTACTATTGTGAGTGAGCATTGTGGTGTAAGTCCCCTGAGCACTAGTTAACAGATACTTGCTCTACAACAAATCCTTTATTTGGGAAAGTGAAAATTCTTCTAGTCCTTCTTCCCAGCCTGGACCTCTCCCAAATCCTGGTGTCACTACCAATAACACAGTTGACTTTGAAATTATCTGTTCCCTGTCTAACTTAGAGCAAGCATTTTCTTCACTGACCAGAGACAGTTTTAGTGACAGAAAGTTTGGTCTGTTTTGTTTTCTATCTACACGGAAACCCCTAGAAGATGCTCAGTGCTTCCATAGTGTTGAAACATTGGGAGAAACCAGCAAGTCTCAGATATTTGTCTTGCCCTTTCTGGTCAGGCAACTACATCTAGGATCAAATGGACTGCTTCTGTAAGGCATAGATAACCTCTAAAATATCCCTGTGAACTCTTTGTCTTAACATTTTTTAGCATGGTAATAATCAAAACAAATTGATTTTGTTTTTCAGATTGCTAAAAACCTCCCAACATTTTCTTCAGCATCAGTGCTGAATAAATCATTGTAATGTTCCCCTGAAGTGAATTGAAAATTAATTTACACAGTGAAGATGATCCTCCTAATAACAGGGTACATGGAATGGGGAAATTGGAAATCATTACCCAGCAAACATTATCTGTATTATTTTTGTAGCTACTTTAGATTGTATTGTAATAGAAAATTAGGAGACTGGCTGGGAAGAAGTTTAAGAGGGTCCCCTGAAGAGCTTCTGCTTTAAAATTGATTCTTTAAAAAAGCGTTAAAAAGCTATTGGAATTGATTGCCTGCTAATATAAAGGAAAAACTCTTTGCCACCATTTGTGTTAAAAAAGAGCATCTTCATTCATGCATGTTATTAAAACTACTGGCCTGAAAGCCCCTGTAGAAAGATAAAGGATATGGATGGGATATTAAAACAGCAATCTTTACTTTATCTGGGATTTAAAGTTAATATGTCGCTTTTATTAATTCAGCAGGAGCTATTAGTTAGTATGTCAAATAAGGAATTTACAATTAAAATACTATAAAATAGAGGTATCTTTAGTAAACAGTGAAGCAGGAATTCTTCATTAATCTTCCAAGCATGAGGTATACCCCTGCAAAGAATAAATCCTGCATTTACATTTTACTTTATTGCCTAGTTTGCTATGCAGAAACAATAAAAGTCAGAGCTGATAACACCCCTGATTATCTTCAACAGCTTCCACTGCTGTGGGGTAATGGTGAATCAGATCTTAGCCAGCCACCATATCTTGTTTCCAAAGACTCAATTGAACAACCTTTGGAAGGTGTTGCTCTATGCAATGTGTTTGTAATATTTAAAAATTACATGGAAATATAATTTCCTTTTTTGACTTTGAACTACTCAGAGCTTTTCACGGTGTTCTGATTTCTAACACACTTGGAACAAATTTCCCTTGTCTTTTTTAATTTGGGATAACAGGATTAACATTAAGGGGCAATGAACATTGAGGAGGAATGATCTTAATAATGATCCTATTAGAAAAACAAATGGTATGAACTTTAAAGCAGTCATTTGCATGGGTGCATTCTTCAGTTTTGCTTTAATTTTAAAAGGGAAACAGAGGTTGTGTTAAAAGGAAGACTACCTTGGGAACTTGGTCAAACACAGCAATCAAGGTGAAGTCCCTTAGGTAAAGTTGCAAAGAAATGCCAGTTGATGAAATTATGTCGATGAAACTATTGCAGATTCAGAGACCGAGGGAATGGAAAGAGTGACAAAGCATAATAGCAGTCAATATGGAGATTAAAAGAAATAACCCAATCAGGAAAGTGACAAGCCAGATACAACAGAAGAGCACCCAGCTGGCAACAGCAGCCAGTGTTTATTTATTTTGGATTTAAAAAAAAGAATAGCAAAACCCAGGTCCAAATTAGGTTAAATGGAAATGAAGTGTGATGCAAACTGAATAATGATGTTGCCTACTACATAGACATGATACAAGGACAGTAAATCTTTTTCCAACATTCTGTATCATTATGATGGGAAGGAAGATTAGTTTTTAACTCAGCCTAAGGACAAACACTAATTCTTGAACTGAGGAAAGCCGGAGAGGAAAATTGAAAGGGTGTAAAGAATTAAAGGATTAAAGATCTGTAAAACAAGGCAATATTCCTATGGATCTGTGGTTCAAACTTTCTGCATATCAGGTCTGGGACCTGGAAAAGAAGGTGTAATACAAAATTATGAGGATATTATCACATGACTCATAATTCAATGGATAATTTAGATTGATAGACAAATAGCAGGAACTTCTCTCTTCAAGAAAATTCTGGAATTTTGATCTCTGGGTTTGCTAGTCAGTCTAGAAAGTCCCTACATTTTGCATTAAATAGTACATACTGAAAATATTAGATTAATTTAATAAATGGTGATTGCAATGATTAACTCAATAGGATGTATTTTACACATCACAACAAAATTGACTTTTCTGAAATGATAAATATTGATGTTAAACCAGTCAAAAATCCATATGTTCTATGAATAATTTTAATTTTTCACACCATGATTTCCTGGCAGAAAGCACAGCTATGCTAATAAATGTTTCACCACTTCAAGTAACTACATGATAAAAAATTATTTACAAGGAAGAAACATTGATTCCTGAGTGACAAAAGCTATAGTAGAAATATCAAAAATATAAATATGTCATTCTGAATAGACTTACAATAAAACTCCTTAAAAGTTCACCCTCAATTATCATTAAGTACTCTTAACTTTTGAAATATTTAACTGCTTTTATCTACCATCGGTAACCAAACTTTCACTAGTGAGCAAACACAGGTTACCTACAATCTTCACCTTCTGGTGTATTTGTCATTCAGAAGTTTGGAGAATGATGAGGATGATGATAATGAAGAAAAATTACCACAGGTCATTTGAAAACAATCAAAGTAAGAGGAAAAGTCAGTTACAAATTTCCTAGTCAAATAAGATGACAACCTTAAGATGTCATGTTTCTAAAAAAAAAAAAAATCCATAACCTTCTGTATTTTACATTTAAAAGTCTCTTGTTTAAGATTTGATAATTTCAGAATTGAGTTATCTACATGTATTGGTTATAGCTGAGTTCAAAAAATCCCTTCACAGGAAGACAGCTTACATGCATAAGTTTGCACATGGTAATGTAGGATGTAGATTTATAGAATTTTTGCTATTCTGTAACAACAGTCTGAGTGCTTGCTCTCACTCTGCAGTAAAAGTGAGACAGCTTATTCCCCACTGAAGAAGAAAACTACCTACATTTACTATGGCGTAAGTACAGGCAGTTATTGCAGAGTACTTGGTATCATAAATTCAAACAATAACTTACACCTCATTAGCCTGTTGAAAGACTGGGAGAGCTGTATGATAAGCACTGTACAAACACACAGGATTAAGTATCCTTTGTCAGACAGAACAAAGGAAACAAATGACTATCTGAATCACAGAAATCAGATGACTTGCTCAAGGGCAAGGTGTGATGTCACAGACCTAGGACTTGGATATTTATCTTTGAAATTTCAGTCATAAGACCATCCTTCCTAACCTCAGTAGGACAAATCCTCTTCTGCAAACAAAGTGTGCATTCAAAATATACACATGTTCAAAATTGTATATTCAAAATATATATTCTTTTAATTCAGCACTTCCATAGTTCGTAGAAGTCACATCCCTACCTAGCTCTGAAAAAGGAAGTGTTGGGAAAGAACCCATTCAGTGTAGTCATCAAAAGGCCACTGTAGCAACCTTGTGGGATGTTCTCTTGCCATGCTGCTCAACAAGACCCAAGAGCTTCTTGGTCAGGTCCCAGATGGACAACTTACCTGAAGCACTGCTTGGCAATGGAAAATTCATCTTTTTTTTTAGGTTTTTTGAGAGGCAGGAGTCAGCCTGGTCTAATGCATACATATACAGCACGAAGTATTGCTCTACAACATGCTGGGAAAAGATACCTCAAAGTCCAAATAAATACATTTAAGAGCCCCTACATTAATGCATTACCTTTATGACAGAGATCTGTGATACTTTTCTGTTATGCCATAGACTATAAATGTGATTTTGTAGATTTATGCTCCCTTTCCTGTATTGTATTAATCTTATGGCTTCCTGGACATAGAGATGGATCTGGGTCCTCCAAAATTATGGTAAAAAGGCATAATTCCACTCCTCTCTTTTTCTGTTTAGTATACTTACACAGCCTTCCTAATAGCAGCCTTTATTTTTATTGAAAACTGGCATGAAAGCCTAATTTCAGACATATATTGGACATTCAACAGAAATTTCACTTTGGAATTACAAAGCAAATCAGCACCCTCTTGTAATTAAAATAATAACCTAGTGCTGACTCTTGGCAGTTCTTAATGGCTATCTCTATTTTTCTCATTTTTTTCCCCTGCAGTTACCATAGTGAAGCAGTGGTCATATATACAACACACCTGGCAGCTTCAAATGTCCAGATGCCAAGTTTATCTTTCCACTATTGGCATTAGTTTATAAATCTAAAGTGATTTGAAATGTGGGTTGTGCCTAGAAAATATAAGTAACAATTTTCAGAGAGGAAATGCTGAGCAGCAATAATTCTCCTTTGAAATTTATTTTGGGTGATCACAGGTACCATAGTTAAAAGTACAAATGAATTATGGCACTAAATGAATATTTTTCTACTTTGAATACATGAATGAAGGCTTTAATAGTTAATGTTGAACATTTAGGTAAATCTTCAACTGAGTTTTCATGCACCTCCCTTGGCAGGTGGTAAGGCCTCTGATCCCATCTCCACTGGTTGATAGATAGAAGTGGGCTAAAAGGTAATAAGATTTGCTTTTTTGGAGCACTCAATTCCATCTAAAAGTGCCAGAAGGTACCCTCCTGACACCTTTGCAAGACAGACTGTATCATTTTCCCCCCAGTTTCCTGCAAAATAAATTGAGGATCAAAGAGGTTAAACTACTTGCCCACGGATTCATACAGAAGCCTGGGGCACAGCCAGGATTAGAATATGAACTTCCTCACTCCCACTCTCTGTTTTGCCACAAGACCATTCTACACTTGGTAAACATCAGATTTGTAACTCATCCATGGAGAAAATACTGCAGTAAAGTGATTTGTGCTTTTCCATCTCGCAGCATGAGCAAGGAAGCTCTTGAGCCAAAGAAATGACAGTATTTTATAAGAAAGTGATGCAAATCTGAAATGTTTCTGAAGTTCTTCAGTGCTCTGGGACTATCAAGTACTGCTCATTTATCGATCATATAAAATTATGTATGTTGGATGATTAAATAATTGAAGAATTCATAGACTCTAACAGTAGGGCTCACAGTGTTTAAAATGGCAATCAAAGTCTATGTCTGAATTATGGCAAATGGAAATATTAAGTGTAAAAATATTAGTGTCTTTGCTGTATTTTTTTCCTCTGGCCTACTAGTCTCTGATATTTCCCTTTAATAAGTCAAAATATATTTTTTTAATTCACTCCCTTATTTAAATGATACATTTCCTGCTGTAAACTACAGCATTGCTTCTCTCTCCTTGTCAAGGTAGAAAGAGGCTATGCATAGCCTTTTCCTCCTATGGCATAAGGAAATTGTTTTGCAGTGCTTAGGTTTTTTTTCAATGTGCCATCTAAACCAACATCAAAATCCAAAAGAATACAGCATATATGCAGTACGCTTCAGATTTCCCAAACTGAGATAAAATCAAACATTTTCTCTAAAAAGGAAAATCTCAAATAATTCTTTTCATTAGAAAGCCAATATTTTATGGAAAATTTAGATGCTGAGAAATGCATTTCACAAATTCAACTTATTTCCCCATTATTTTTTGTATGTTTTATCTGAATTGCAATGAAAGCTAATCTGAATCCCAATTCTGTACTGTCTTTTAGTTATTTCTTTGTGAATTCAAAGAAAAGAATGATCATAAGATGTTGAACTTTAAAATCTGAAGATGCTAATGATTAAGAAAACCCACTAAAGAAAATATAAACAATTTTTAGCAATTTGAATCTGCAAATAATGTTTAAGAAAGTGAAGTGCATATTACTTGTTTTTATTTTAAGTTCATTTTAATAATCTTGGTTTTTCTCCAGTGACTTCCTTTGCCAGTGTTTATTGTGAGTTACTGCAGCTGCATGCTGTGAGCGAAGTACTGCACCACAAACTGGGAACTTAATCTAGATGCATACTCCCAGGCATTCTGTTTCACTTCTTCATCATTTTGGGGCGTGGAGTAAAAATTACAAAGTACAGTGGAGAGGATATTTCTTTTCAGGCAAATAATGACCTACTCATGAGCTCCCAATAATATGCAAGCATTATTGCAAGAATGGAATTAGAAGTTTTAAAATAATTCTTCATGAGGACACTAAATAATCAAAGGCATAAAATGTCACAAAACAAGGCAGAACCTTATGAAACAGATTATGCAAACTGATTTGGTAATTTACCTTGGAAATGCAAGGAATTTCTCTGAGATATTGTTTTAAGCATTTCATATGGTGCTATGGGAGATCAAATTGGTTAACATGGAGAAGTTTAAAACTAGTACAAAAGTTATACAAAGAGTAAAGGAAAGGGAGAAGATAGTTGAAAATACTGAAGGAAGCTTACCAGTAACATATCATTTCTGGACACTATCTATGTGTCTAGAAGGAATCTATATCTACTTCATTCTATATCTACTTCATTCAGTGACCTTGTTGCAAAAAGATAGCTTGTTTTAATGGAATTTACTGATGTCATGACATTGGGAAAACACCCACAATACAAAAGAGGTTTGGAAGACCTGATGACCTTAGAGACTTGCATTATAGTAATGAGATAAAAATTCAATCAAGCAAAGGGCAAAATACACTTAAGGGCTATCATTAAGAACTTATGTTATAAGCTTAAATACTAGAAAAGAAGAGAAGCTGTGTTTACCAGTAATGCCTGTGAACCGTAGTGATATTCTTAAAAAGGCAAAGGTAATTCATACTTGTATCAGACGAGGCCTTTCCAGAAGGAGCCATGGCAACTGAGTCTTTACACAAGGTACTGCTGGTTGCTTTTGGAGAACTATGCAATATTTAGGACCACTCAGCAAAGAACAGGGGAAGAAAACAGCTCTTGGAGTATCAGAGAACCATGAGTCTTAGAAGAAGAATAAAATTGGGTTTGTTTGCGGTAATCTAATAAAACAGAGGTTGAATGATATTGAAGTACTTTCTATAAATACACTGACAGGGAAACACCAGGGCAAGATAGGATCTGTTTAGACTAAAGGACAGCATTGGCACAAAATCAAATGGATAGAAACTGGCCATAAATAATTCTAGTGTGGAAATCAGAAGAAGGTTCCTAGTCATTAGGACTATGATATTCCATATAATGTATTTCCAGTAGACTTTTTGGCTCCCCCACTCCATAAGTTTGTAGAACAGATTACAAAGAACAAATCCCTGCAGCAGCAGAGATTGGGACCTAAAGATCCAGGCATTTCCACACTAGGTTAAATGCCCATTCCTTTCTTACTAAATAAAGAAAACCTGTCACACATGAAATGTCATGCCACAAACCAAAATACATTGAATCTCTGTCTTTGGTGGTTAATGGGTCAAAATGTGAATGGGAGGAACTAAATAAAAAACAAATTTTTAGCAAAAAGGTAAAGATGCCCAGCCACAAAATGTTTTTTTCAGTTCCCTCTTTAATTAAAGATATTATGCAGAAGAGCAAATCCTGCTGTGGAACCTGTTTTAAAAATACCCAATGATGCAAAGTTCCTATGTGACTCCTTTAAACTTTATTCAAGAGTTGTGCCAGCCTGGAAAAGGGTGCTGCCTGAACCTTTAGACCATTATTTATTTATTTGTACTTGGATTTATGTCAAAGCAAGACAGGAAGAAGCACTAAACTTTTTACTGTAATGAACCTTGGCGTTTGACTTCCATTATAAACAATGTGAACTAAAAATGCCTGGAGGCACTATACCTTGTGCATCTGGCATTTATACAGCAGATTACCAGCACTCTTACTGACCTTGGCAGCTCTGCAGGGGACACAGTGTATATTCATTGAGCTGACTTGATTTAAAAAATCTCTTGCCTGTGCACATCCGTATCAGGGTGAAGCTCAACTTCTCTCCATCATTGTGTCAAAGGGATTCACGTGAACTTCATCATGCTTTCAGCAAAGCACATTTGTGAAAGTGTGAAATCAGATGGTGAGTGTATTTAAAAGCCCTCTGTTCCAAGCCCTTTAAGCTCTCACATGTGTGTGTAACCCACTGTGTTCAATGCAAAAAAAAACTTTATTTGTTACATGCATTCAGGGGCCTACGAGATCAGAGAGTGTAAACATTAAGGGCCAAGAATTCCCTACACTGTTTGTAATTGTGTGCAATAGCTGTACACAAGAATCTTTCTACTTACATGTTTTGTGTAGAAGTCATCTCTAGCACTTCAAAGGAATAAAGTTTGAAAAGCAGGCCACTGCCATCAGATTTGCTGGATGGTAATCAAAGGCCAGCTGACATGAAAGGTTTGGAAGAACAGATGTAGCACTCAAAAGCAAACAGAGGCTCTGCTCACTTTCTTTGCTCGTCATTTCGCTGCACCTTTAGGAATCAAGTCTCCAAAAATTTCTAGCATACTAGGCACATCCAGGCCATCCAAACTCAGAAATACTTTAAAACCAGAGTCTGAGTTTTCCTGCAATGAACTACTTCACCTGAAGTTATGATAGTGGGAGCTGTAGCAATTCCTAATCTCAATTTCCTTCACTGTTAAGCTCTACTTATAAGAAGACTTCAAGTAAGTTTGCATAAAAATGCAAAGAATGAACATTAATTCTTCTGGCAATCCATTTTTTGCATGTTTACTTCCAGCAAAGTTTTAAAATGGAAAATTAGTGAGTGCTTGGAACCCAAGTCCTTTGGGTTACTGTGAAGTAAAACACTGTTTTCTGAGAAATAAAGGACCAAAATTATGAGTACTGTTTTAAGTATAAATTAATTTATTTATGACCAATACATATTATTGCATATAGATACATTCATATGTGTGTAGGCCATTTGACGTATATTAACTTTCAAATCCTCTCAGAAGATACTTTTCATTACACAATAAAAGGAATATCTGTCAAAACATGTTATTTAGACATAATGGAGTCTATAACACTTCTTTTGAATTTATCATTGTAAAAACAGATCTGGCCACTGCACATACAAAATTTCTGAAGAGCTTTATTTCATGAACTTAAAGAATAGAAGAATCTTTTTACGGAATAATCTTTTCTTTTACTGAATAATGCAGTAGTCCAAAGTGGTTGCTAAGTCAGGTATAGCTATCTAAAGTGTATTCTAAAAATGGCTAAAAGAATTATATATCCATGTTTTGAAGCAGTATGTTAGCTGAAGAATGAACGCATTTTCTGAGAAATGTTTACCAAACAATTATTCTTACTTTTTCTATTTTTTTTTTCAAAATTTGTAATAGATATTTTGTCACAAGCAGAAATACCCAGACCCAACATTCTGTAGCTTTATTCTTGCAGTAGAAAAATACAAACTAACCCCTCTTCCAGTCCCAACAAGAGAAAAATAGACAAAATGTTGGCTTTTCATTTACAACATCATTTCAGCAGTCAAAAATTGATCAAAATATTTCCTAAAAGCAATTAACCAATTGAAATTAATAGCAGCCCTTAGTATTTCACTAATTTAAGCAGGCTTTGTTCATTTGACACATTTAATTTTGGCTGCCAAGCACAAAATGAGCTTCCTAGTCATTTAATTACCTGAAATTATGAGTATCTTCCTGAGAGAGAATGTCAGTTAGACAGTCAGGGCAGAACTTTTGGCTTTTATTCCAGAGTTTTTATGTTGCTGATGTGGCACAAAGCTGACCCACTTGCTTCGGTTCCCAGTCCTCAGCCTTTCTAAAAAATATTATTGATGGGAGAAGCATAGGAGCAAAATGGGGATTGGAAAAGGTAGAATGCCGCGTGCAATGACCCATTTGATCCTTGTCCATGAGAAGTGTATACAACATTGTAAATTAGAGTATTCAAAAGATAATCTTAAATTAGGGAGCAAATATTCTTCACTAAATGGGAATTATAAAATCATAGGGAAATGGCTGAAAAGCACACTCCCCCTAGACTTTTTTTCATGTACTTTGAAAGAATTAATTCTCTGCTGACACCAGTATAAGCATTCAAAATATCAGATTTCCCACATGTTTAAAAACATGAAAAACTGAATGCCTCTTTTTAAAAAATTCTTTCCTATTTAATGACAACAAGTGCAGGGTTATTGAAGAAAAGGTACATTTCAGTTCTCCCTTTGGAGTAATATTTTCTACTAAGTTAACAGGTCAAATAGCCTCCTACTTTTCAACTAGAACCAGGCCTGTCATGTTTATTGACATGAAGGAGTTAGAGACTGGGTAGGGGAGGTATTGTAGGGTATAGCAATGTAAATTAGCATGTATATTAACACTTAAAGGGCCTACAGAAGAAAAGAGGTATTCTTTGCTGTATTGGTGCTCTTTCTGTACTGGAACAGCTTCTTCAGGTCACAAAGTGAGGCAGCATCCTATATAAAATGCAAGGACAAACAAGGAGACATTGTTTCCCTCCGTCTTGTTTTTTAAATATAATGTTAGTTCTTGGAAAAATATTTATACATTTTCATTTATCTCTCCAACATATGAAATTTCAAAAGATGCTTATTAATTTCTCCTACATATTTCTGAGTGTATTCACTCGAGGTGCTTTGAACTTGAACACTTTTGCAAATTTTTCAAAATGCCTGTCTCCTGCAACTTGATATGTAATTAATCACACTGGAGTAGGTTTATATATTTAACACTTTGTCTGTATTTTGAAAACAATCACACTCTCCAGAGGTTGCTCTATTTTCAATGTAGTAATGTATATAAGGAACTTTCCATCAGCAAACATGTTTGAGCAGATATAAATTGCTTTACAGCATTTCATTGACTTCAAAATACAGAAAAAAAAAACCCAGCCAAATGACAAAAACCCCCACAAATTTGTTTCCACTAATGAAATAGAGTAACTTGCTTTATAGAAGATTTTGAGAAGTAAAAATTAATGAATGAATGCTAAAATATATTAATGGTTAAGCTCTGATTTAGTTTAGGATGGCTGACATGCGATATACATTCACAGCAGAGAGAAAGAGAAAATGTGATGAATATTAGCAGGAAAAAAGCAGCAAATGAAACCCTTGAAGATTATTCCTTTTTTCTGCAGAAAATCCAAGCACTAGCTACTGCTCAGAGGAAGCTCTGCAGCAAATCAGGGTGAAGATACCCTTCAGTGCTCTGCCATAGCAGACTCTCTGCATGGGATTCATCTGAACAAAAAGGCTTTTAGTCCTACAAAAAAAAAATAGGCATTTCTGTGCTGAAAATCCTATCTTTTGAACTAAACAGCTACATTTGGTCAGATGAATCATGCAATAAAAATGCCTGTCTCTCTCCACTGTGCTGCTCTCTCCCAGAGTTTATGCAGATGTCTGTGCTGTACTTTCTGACATTTCTGTGATAAGAATCCTATCCTAGCTACCAGCTCAGCATTAGGGGCTGAGTACATCTGCAGCTGCTTGCAATGCCCCCTTACCCTGGTAGTAATCCAGCTCTATATTCTTGGGCAGCTGTGCACAAAAGATTCTCTCTGATGACCCAGCTGAGCCCATGGGTACTGTAGCTGTCCCAGTCTCTGTTGTCAGGCAAATTCTGTAAGACTCAACAAGTCCATATGGGAAGAGTACTTACTGACTGGATAATGGTACATCATTTCCAGTATAGAAGAATAAGAAAAATTACAAGTTAAGATCTTCAGAAAAAACAGAAAGGGGAATTCAGTAAAAGAATAAAACCACTTTAAAAACACTCAGAAAATGCTTCAGCTCAGCTCATAGCAAATAACAGAAAATTACAGTGTAAGGTGAAAAACTATAAATAATTTTGGTGACTTTTATAAACCACAGACCTTCTCTTTTGTACTCTGAGCAGATATCATCACAAGGCTGACATGTACAATCCTTCTACGGGTACCCTGAGCTCACACTAATCACCATTTCTCTATAGGTATTAAACTAGACTTCTCATATTCTCCTTTGAACTCTGTGTTCAAGAGGATACTACTCGGCCTGGTTTCTAAATTATTTTTCACATACTTTACTCAATCTTCTTCCTCTCTCATTCCTCACAGAAACTGATAAAAATGATAAGCTGACCTTTTTCTTTGACTCAAATATAGGAACTTCCTGATACTGCTGATGCAGCCCTTTGTCTTCTCTCCTGTTTTCAGTTCCACTAGCGCTATGGACACTAATTGAGATGGAAGAGCACAGCTGTTCATTAAAACACAATGTGTACAGCAACTAAGTCTCCTAGAGGAGTCATTCCTTCAATCTGTTCCAATATGTATTTCTCTATATATATTCATATAAAGAAAAAACATTGAAAAAGAAAAATAAGACCACTAGTCTAAAGGTGTGGATACTCTCAGCCAGCCAGAGAAAGGATTAGACATAACAAGTAAGCCTCTGAAGAGGAAGAATTCTAAACAATTGCCATTGTTTTGGGACAATGTCCTTAAATTGTGTTAATCCTAAACTTACCAACGGAATCAGATGTATTAGCATAAAACCAATCAGGTTAAACCTTAGCAAACTATGTTATAAAAGGTCTGAGATGTTTACAATAAATTCCTTCTCGCTTTTCACCTTCTGAGAAGAGTTCCGTGTGGTTTCTACATAAGGGTACTGCATTTTACTAGGAAAAGTATATTAATTTATAATTTCCATCTGGTAATTTCTATCAAAATTACACTGGAAGGTATTCTCCTATATAACAATGGCAATTCAGAGAAAAATATACAAGAGAGAGAAATATGCAACAATAGCTGCAAGTAGTTTATAAGAAGTCAAACATGCATTTTGCTGGAGCAAAAGTATCTTCTCGAGAGCACCTTGCTTTGGCAGCACCAGCTGAGTAGCTGTCTCCAGCAGCAACCCAAGCCAGAGGGGCAGAGGGGAAGGAAGAACTAGTAACCATTGTTTCTCCCAGCTAATCCCCTAGACTTCAACAGGTTTTAGCTCAGGTCGTTTCCTGAACCGTAGAGTTTGTCTGTTTAGTAGGCTACAATGGATATTTCCTCAAATTTTCCAGTGTCCCTTGAAACCATGCATCCATAACATCTTTTGGTGAGGAGCTTGTCAGGTCTGCTATCTAAAAATCAGGTAACTGTGAATGCACCATTTGGGAGGTAGAATCAGGACAGAATAATAAGGCAAAATTAACTAAGAGCCATCCATCTTTAATTCTCATAACATATACCCAGAAAAAATATTGAGGTTTTTACAAAACTGTTTCACTTTCAGATACAACCTATTTATGAAATATTTCTTTACTCTGAAGCAATATATAGATCACTGAAAATTTTCTGCTTCTCTATCCAAATGGCTCCTTTGCATTACTACTAACAGTCATTCTGTAAAGCTTTGTCTCTTTTTGGAGACATGTAGTAATTTGATGTTAGAGTCAATGCCATTTGTCCAGGACTTTACAAGACTGCCATCACTGTGACACTTCTCAGTTTGTTTGCTTGGTTTTGGCAGAATATCATAGGTGGAACTTTAATTTTGCTGCCTCATCTGAGTAAACTAGTTCCTGCATCCTTTCTCAAGACTTTTCCATTGACAGTGTTTCTTTTCCTTTGAAGAGCAACCAAATTGTGTTTAACAATTTGTAACCTGCATGAGGGGCACCTACCAAATCAAAGTTTTAGGCCTGAACTTTTCCTTTTTAGGTCAGCTTTGCTATTTGCTCTGATCTTTTTTCGTTTTGAATCGTTTTACTTCCAAGGGAATCTATACCTTATAAATCACTCTTCAGAAATATCCACAGCAGTATCTAACAGAAAAGTAGAGAGCTTTGTGTTTCAATTTTAAAAGGAATCATTTTCAGAAGGATACTATAAGAGCTAGTAGAAGAAATGATGAATCACTTCAAATTATTTTCTAAGAAGAACAACTTAATAAAGATTTTTTGAGAAATGGTGAAAGCATAATGCTCTAATTTCCTGAATGAGTTGTAAATTGTCAACAGCTTTCACTTTAATAAATATTATTTTTCCTCACATTAAGTTTTTTTTAAGTCTCAGATGCCTAGGCTTCAAGGACCATAGCATGAAGAAGAACACAGAGGCAGTGTCTTTGCATCTTAATTATAGCAGCCCTATTCTTTCCAGCACTGAACCAAGCTACACTCAGAGGATGGGGAGATAAATGTGGGAGCTGTGAGCTTGACGTCTAATATCTGCTACTGAAGATTTGGGATTTGATTTAGTGCCTCTATTGGAAGGTTTGAAAAAAACAGGTCTTCCATCTTCTTTTAATAAATTCATTTTCAGGCCTGCAATTTACCTTTTTGGCAGTTTTACGATTCAGAACAATGGGCCTTTTTTTAGTTGTGTAATTTTTTTGGGCTGTTTCTGTTTTCTCTCACATTTATGAACAGAAAAACAGTGTTCACTAATTTGCAGATTAGGGCATCAGGAGACATTAATAGCTCCCTAGCTGGAGAAACTTTGCTATGATTGCTGGGTGTAAAAGGCTGGCAGACTATTTGACAATTTTTATCAGTGATAAAATGATACTTGCAAATTACCAGATCACATTATATTAACTCCATATACACCTGATATACTGGAATTTCTGAAAAGTAAAAATTCTGAGGTGACATAATACAAATAACTCCTAGTGGAAGGAAAAAGAGATTTTCTCCAAGAAGGAAAAGAATACCATGATAATACAACTTTGCTTTTATTTCCTATTAATCTTAAAATAAAAGGACATGAGGGCAGGAAGGGAGGGGGTGGGCAGGAGGTGCTTAAAAGGACATATATAAGCTCTGGAGTCTAGTGCTCCTGATGATCCTGAGACCTGGCAAACTCAGGACACCAAGGGTTAGCCAAATTTGTAGAAGGCCAACACACACATGAACAGCAAGGTTGTGTGATGACAGACCACATGGAAGAGTGTGGTGGCTGCTATGGGCAAAGACAACAGGATTCCGTGTTCACCATCCCTTAGGGGACTTTCTGAGCCTGTGTCAAGAGACCACTGGTGCTTTCAGTGTGACCTTCCACTTCTGTTGTCCTAACTTTTCATTTGGCCTCCTCATTGTGGCTTCCACTGTGTGTGTGAGTGACTGTGAACTGTGATGAAACAAGTAAATGTACCATGCAAATAGCTATCTGGAATCAATACCAACAGCAAGATTATTTTAATAACAAAAACTTAATAAAAAATGGCTGTTCCAATAAATCTTAGTTATGAACTGCCCCTCTGTCTCAAGAACTTGTTGGGGAAAAAGAAGGTGACAATAGCAGTCTAACCCCTCTGCATACATGTGCTGCATCCTGCCTGGTGGTTGTTTTGAGTAACACATATACTGTAACTGCACGTTCTTGAAGAAAGGTACAATCTAACTCAGAAAATTAAAAAGAGTGACTGAGCTTTTGGTCAAACACAACAGTTTCTGTATTGTATTAACCTTTCACAAATCTGGATGTCTTGAACACCTGGGTCAACCAGTTTTTATATAAATTTTTAATTGCTTTTAAATAATCTAAAAAGGAGGAAGGAGATAATCTGTATCCTATACAGATATGGATAGAATCTTGCAATCTGTCCTCTGTCGACCAAAAGAAAATAAACTGCCGAGATAGATGCAGTGATTCACTTGCTTGTACCACCATAAAACTGAAATAGCATCCTAGTAAATCAGTCCTGCTATCTATGCAAATCAAAGTAGATAGTCTGTGCTCCAAGTTCCATTTATTTGGTAGGAAGCAGCTGCTGGAAATGTCCCTCGGTGAGAAACCAATTCCAGGTCCATGATGCTTTTGGTCCTTGCTTGCACACAGATCTAGACAGGGTCCCAGGGTGTGACTGCTCCATGTACACATACCTGCTCTGACTTCACTCTTTCTTGCCATTAGTACTGCAGATAGAATGAGTAGGGTGATAGTGTGACCGATTCTTACAGTCTTTTTCTTTAGGGAAAATACCTTCCATGCGTCAGGATGAGTGACAGAAAAAAGACTGTGGTAAGTCCTTATTCAGGTTGCTCATAGGTCATAAAGAATGTGGTTTTAGCTATATCATATCTTTCTTTTCATTTAGATCCTTTTCTGCAGATTGTAGAAGAATTTTGGAATGACGCTGTGTTAAGCATTTATTTAAGTAATTAAATTACAGCACTATCCATACAATAAAACATTTGTATTCACTTTCTTCAAATTTCCTCTGAAGTTTACTACATTAAGGGAAGCACAACTGCTTTTATATTTTAATTAATTTTGTTGCTTCATAGTAAGAATCAGGATTGTATTCCTGTTCTTTTGATTCTTGCTGTCAACATCCTTTTCAGTAAATGAAAGTCCCATAGGGCATCTTTGCCCTCCCTTTTTACGCATTTGTCTAAATCCAGTAAGAATGGAAGAAACACTTAGGCTTTTAAAAGGAAAAAACCCACAAAAATAAAAATGAAAAAAAGCCCAAAAAACACCAAAACACCTCACTACAAACAGTATCATTAGGACAAGTAAGGATTTAGCCTCCACTCAGCATGCATACATTACTCTGATTAACGTTATCAGGAAATACAGGCTCACAGACTGGAGAATAGGTCCCTTAGCTCAGAAGAGATCATTACTCTTGTATCTGAATGTGTCCTTTAAAAAAATGACCCTTAAGTTTATCCCACAGCAACTATTTTCCCTTTTACTGTATATTTGGAACTATTTTAGTTTGAAGTGCTGTCAGGAAACTAAAATCTTGTTGTAGAATTCCCCACAGAGTTTGAACCACGTGTTTAAAGAAGCACTTGATATTAATTGCAAAGTATGTGGAAATAAATTCTGTGATACCCATCTTACAGATGGCAAGGGCTGGATGGGGATGTATATGGATGTATATATGGATGTAACAGGGAACAGTCTATCCAATTTATTCTCCTTAATGCAATACCATACAAGAGTGTTTTTGGAGAGAGAGAAAAAAAGAAAAGGAAGAGGAATTGGAAGCTCATTTTGTCCCCTTGGTTTTTTTAAGTGTCATTATGACTAATGGTCTATGGATAATTTCGAGGTCTATATTCTGCAGTAACAATAACAAAAATTGAAACTTCTACATGCAGATATGGGATCTACTTAAAAAAAAATAAGCAAACCAAACAGCCCAAACCAAATCTCACAGAAGCTTTACAGAACCTTACTTCTGTTCCAATTTTTCACATTGTGTATGTATGGGAGGAAACTTATTTTAGCAGTCCATTTACTGAAACAATCTCAAAACCTATTTCATTAACTCATGTTCCTCATATCAGCTGACAATGAAAATATTCAAAGTTTTGCATTCTCAGCTCTTTTGATGGACAAAATATTCTACCTCCCTCATGGTTGTGCCATCATGCAGAGCTGCTTTCAAAACCAGTTTAAAGAAGATATGTTGGACTGGCAAGTAAATTCAATGACTGTTTAGCTAACAGATACTGAACTACAATGTCTTTTTCCAGCAGAATTCAGACTTGTTTCTAACGTACTGTATAACTAGCTTGAAGGCCATCAAATCATTTCCTCCTGTGTATGCGAGAGATTGTCCATTGATTGGATACAGATGCTGTAATTCACTTGTGTATATACAGTTCAATATCTCTTGTATTCCTCTGTGTGAAGTCTCTTATCTCTTCACTAAAAAATAGATGTGTTTAATCCTGGTAGAATGTGTTCCTTCTGGAAAGTTTACTGAGAATAGAAAGTAATTAAATAATTGGTGTGTGGCCTAAGAAGGTTAATGCTCTTCATTATTCTTACAGAAAAAAAATCTACTTAGGTTAACTGGAGTATTTTAGTTGGCTTCACAGACTTTTATGGCCAAAATGAATCATTAAAGCTTCTACTCTGAATGCCTTCATATTACACTTCATCCAATTAGCTTTCCAGTGTGTTCACTAACCTGTTTTGGCTAAAGCTTATCTTTCAAAAAGGCGTCCAACCTTGATTTTATAACCTCAGAAGTTGAAGGACTAGTCACATCGATACATGTGTTGTTTCTGAGATTAAAATCTGTGAGGAAATGACATTTGCAAATTTATGATTTTTAAGCATGAATTCCCTTGATTTATAGTTCTAGAAACTGGCTGGGTTTTTTTATCATTGATGAGTTTTTGCCTTTTATCATCCATTATCTTCCTCAGAAACTTATTAATGAAAACACACAATTTGTCAGTTCTCCTTTTAATAAATAAAACATCTTTCTTTGTCTTCATTAGTCTCCAGCTAATTCTAGTTAATTAGAAGCTACCTTGAACTAGTTTCTCTAGTTTAGAATCATGTATGTGTAGAAGACACAAAATAACTAATTCTTTTTCTTCCACAGTTTTTAACATAGGTTTAGAAATCATGGCAAAAGAGCAGATTGCAGCTGATAGTCACATTCAGATGTAGAATTACTTAAATGTATCCTGAATATGAGTCAGTCTTTACTAATCTATACATCTAAAATTAATTTCATCCTTTTAATATACCAACACACAGGACAGTTTCTTGTCTGCCATAACCACTTCTGGGAATTGTTACTTTCCAGAGCTGCAGCCCCTCTTTCTGTACTAATAGTGTCATACTTCAGTTTTAGATATGTGATTTAGACCTATGCAAACACGGTAACTTATGGTACTGCTATGCATTTTAAGCTTTTTCTACTGATCTTCAGCTGTCTCTCTCCTTCATTTAATAATGAACTCCTGCACAGGGTGCTAGCAAGGCACTGGTACCTAACACTATCTCCTTTTCACTCTGCACGAAGTTAAATAGAAGATGAGGGCTAGTGACTGGCATGGGTGAGTTCCAAGCTAGTGAGCCTGTACATTTGACTGAAAAGAGTAGGAAGTGCTGCAATAGAAGATATATTACATCATTCTCAAATGCAACTGTGCCAGCAACAGCAGCTGGGAAGAGTATGGGGTTCTAATTACAGATTGCATCAATCTCTGTGAACAGAAGCAAATCTCCTTCCTAAGTTTCAGGGTTGCAGCTTGCTTGGAGAGGCATAATGAGTTAGGATTAAATGTTCACTTACAATAGGATGACATTATAGGATGTAAGCAGATGTTGCATGTAAGAGCTTTAATGATGTATATTTCAGTGCACCAAAACTTCAAACTTCTAAAATTAAGTCTTTATAAACCCAACTCTAAGTGTAAGGATCCCTTTATTTATTTTGGGATGCAGAATCAATGATTGGAAGGATGCTCTCTGTGCATATAAGTAAGATTATAAACCAGCTAGAAATTTCTTAAAAGAAATATTGGGAGAAGGAGACAATAGATATTTAAATATGAACAGAAATGGTGGCATTACAATGCTAAAAGTCAAAGTTTACCAGACAATAAAGAGGAGCAAGCATGTTATGTTTTTTCTCCCATCACAACATTAATCCCCAAAGATTCCAAATTAAGATAGCTCTGTTCTAGTTCCTTCAATTAGGACTGTTGCTAACAACATAATTGTAGTTTTGGGACATTAATGATATAATATTATATAAATCTGACTTCGAAGTGCACATATTAAAGGCCAAGAGTTGTTTCAACCACATCTCCATTTTGTTTGCTTTTTATTCCTGTTACTATGTCTTCATCACTGCTACTGGCTTCAGAAAAAAATGTATTTCCTACTTTATCAGGAAGATTATTAAGCAAAAAAAGACCCATTGAAAACGCCTTTAAAGGTTGTATAAATGTCAGTAATAGTTGCTAGATATATTTCCTCTGCCTTATCTGTGCCTTAAAACCAGGTATATTAATGCACTTGTTCTCCCCTCTGGTGTTTAAAAATCTACATCAAAACACAGGACTTTTCAGGTGTGTGGAAATCTAAGCAGAATTACAATAAATGGTGACAAGGGAATTATTTAGAGGCAGAAGACTAGATACCTAGGCCAGGCTTCTGCTTCAAATAGATGGCAAACCTGAGGGACCCTTACATAGAAGATCATTAGAATCAACACATCTGAGCTTTCACTGATCCTCAGGTATCAATCCTTCCAAGAGCATCCTCTCACAGCAGGACACATTGCTGCACAGCACCAGCCTGTAAAGGACATCTGAGACTTAGGGCTGCCTTCAGAATCAGGCAGCTACAACCAGACACTGACAAACCCTTCCTCTTATGACAAGGAAAGGTCTAGTGCAAGACTATTGACAGTGTCAACTGCTTGCAAAAACATTGTTTGGATTTTCAAATGAGATGGTTCTAGAAGACAAATGAAATGCAAAGACTAGAAAGCCAAAATAATTCCCTTTCTCCTGTTTGATGGAAAGGAGTTAAAAAGGGATCTGAAACCATTTTTGTTTGATATTCCTAATCATTCCTCATAGAGCAGATACCTATGAGCAGAAAATAACATCTTTCTTAATAAGTTTTTTTCATTACTAACAATAAAGAGAATCATGAATCTACAAAATTTTAAAATGGCAAATAAAGCTTTTAAAATATTCTTAATGGAACTACTTAGCTACATTTTATGGTAAAACCCATGGTGCTCTACAGAAGCATGTCCAAAATAAAAGAAGTGCAGATAAATCATGAGTGCTATCAACAACTGCTGCTTTCTTCAGCAATTACAGTGCTTCAGAACAGACTTTTTCTTCTACATTTCTCTTCTAGTGAGAGAGCATCCATATATTCATCCTTATGAATGAGCTGCCTGGAATACTATTCATGTCAATAAGGAGTTTTTAAGGAGTGTTGATGTCAGGGAGCAGCAGGAGCTGCTCTGTGAAGGAGGATGAGCAGGATCTGAGAGGGACTCCAGGACAGACTGAGCTCATCGACAGGCATCACCCTAGAACTAGCAGAGCGGGCCAGCAGGGCAGAGCTGTCACAGCAGTGCATCCTATCAGCACTACACTGGCAAAGAGACAAACATGAGGTGACAAGTCAGGTCCAAGGTCAAATCAGCACAGGAGGTTCAGCCAACATCAGCTGGGGACAAGGCACAGACACATCTAAATCTTAGCTCAGCAACAACCACAGGCTGAGCTGAAATGAGGTGCTCAGGCCCACGTGCACAGTGTGGAAGAGGGTCCCAGAGGGTCCCAGGCGACGCTAGTCAGAAACACTACGCACCATGTGCCCTTGGGGCATTGACACAGAAATCCTCTTTACTTTTTTTTTTTTTTTTTATGTTAAGTAAGCTGCTTCTGGCATGTACTTATAATTACTTTTCTTATATTTTGACAGACATGTACAGCTGTGCTCTTCAAATACTTAAAATTCTTATTAACATGGGTTTTTTAATTTCAAAAAGAGCAATATGCAATACCTATTCATAAATAAATATGAAATTGGGTCATATTAGTTCAATGACAGCAGTTTATTTGTGCTCCAAACCCTCCTACACAAAATTAGCCAGAAAATAAGAAGGAAAATTCTCTAAGTGGCTTCCTAGGATCTATGTACAGAAGACGGAGAGTTTCCTCAGCCACCCACAACAAAGACCAAATTACTGAGCCACACAGTGTCCAGGAACTACAAAATCCAGTACTTTCTGAGGGATCCTCTCTCCCTGCTTGTCATTTGTATGCACACACCTGCTTCCAGCAGCATGGCTCCATCCCTACAGGCATTTCCTAGGCACAGTATGTTATTTTCATTGCTATGGCATGGAGAGCTTGAATTTAACACTGAGATTACTTTTATTTAAACACCGCACAACTCAAGCAGTGAGAGTTTGGCTTCAACTGCAGACCAGAGCCTCAGGCTTCGAAAATAGAAGCCAAACTTTGTTCTCTGTAGCTGCAACCCACTTCCTGGCTAAAAAATAGCAACTACTGCATGCAGAACCTGTGCAGAAGTTGCGCAGCTTCACAAGGATAGATTTTATTGAGAAAAATCACTGCACAGAAAAAAAGTCTTACTGAGGTCCTGAATAAACATGGTGCAAGGACAATTAGCTAAATTTAGAGCATAGATTCAAATCCCTTCACCTTACATTGCTGATTATGTCTATTTTAGGACCTTAGTTGCCAACAGAGAAAGACATTTCCACAGATAAATCAGAACACTAGTGGCCTCGAGGTGCTGGGCTTTTTGTCTGCTGCCCATACTAGAAGTCTAAGCAACTAAGAGGTCTATGCTAGGTGATTTAATCAGAGCCTAGAATAGTAACTGGTAGAAATACCATTTCTGCAAATGTTTCCTTTTTTCCACCCATGCATGCTGTGTTTAGAATAAAGTACTCCTTTTTTACTTATATTTAATTTGGATGAATGATTATTCTTTCCCTCATTCAAGCTGCTCAGGAGTTTGTCTTCTGACAAATCACAGGTTTCTCTATGCCTGGAAACAGTACTGAGAAGAGATACTGCCAGTGGGATAGGGATAATTTTGTTAGTCTAGCTCTGTTGTGAACCCAAGAGCTTGGAGGGATCTGAATTGTCTTGTATTTATTTTTCATTTTATGTTTTCTTGGCATAGTAGTAAGAAAATGCATAGTACTGCCTTGAAAGAAAGTTTTATTTTTTACATCTTCTCCTAGACAAATAATTTATCGAACACTACTTTTCTTTGTTCTCCCTCTTAATTAGCCCTCTTGGAGTCTTATTTCCTATTTTGTTTCACAGGCATGCCCACCTTCCTTTAATGCTTTTTACTCTGTGGTCACCCTTCTTGAAGAGCACTTTTTCCCCTGCCACCCATTTATTCTTATCTCACCAACCAGAGTATGTCCCTTTTTTTGTGTTTGCTTTGGCATACTTGCTGTTTAGTTTTATATCTAAATGCTATTTATCTCACTTCCTGTCTTTAAGGTCTCAGCTGACACAGAGGAAGCGTAAGTTTCATTATACCAGATTTCTAATACTACTTCTGGATTACTTATGTCAGACCTTTTAAATCACTTAATCCAACACCCCTCAAGTCAAGTAGGTTTACTCTTCTGACTGATTTTATCATCTTGTCACAATAAATGTACTGCCTGGTTGTTCAGTCAACATCTCCATCAGAAATACTATTCTTATATCCCAATAATTTCAAATTACAATTGTACCAAAAGCTGGCCTATAAGTACTGGCCCACTTACTGCTTTGTTCATGTCTGAAAAGGAAAAACAAGGACTTTGTAAAAGCTCTTACTTTTCTGAATCTAAGTGAAAGACTGACATGGTAATGGCCAGACAAAAGCTACTGCCTGTGCTGCCTTCCTTTCCCATTCCAAGGTAATATTGCTTAAAAAAAACAAGTGCTGTTCTGATACTTCATCTTTAATTTAGGCTTCTCTAGAATTTGTCAGCTTAAACCAGAAACCTAACACTATTTTCATGCAGCTTTTTTGTACTTAACGACAGGCAATCCATTCTGCTGCAGAGCAGTAAACAAGCTCACTGCAAGGTGCCAATTGGGAATCACAATGGGAAATAACTGATCTTCTGAGTGATATTAGCTAAAACGGTGTGTCCTACAGCCAACCTTGAGACTTCACAAAACGTTGTATGAGAGATTAACTCACACTTAATACATGATGGAACAAACACCATACATTATCAGATAATACAGAGGCATTTTTAAACAATGTTAGTTTGTTGAGAAGCGATTAAAGCTAGCAATCATATATATCTGTCAAGAGATGTCTGTGTATTAATAGTTCACATGTGCATGTACGTAAGTGTGTATGAAGCTAAAAGGAAGTTAAAAGCAACTTGAAATCTCATCTCTACTTTTTTTTGCTACTAATACTGAAATAGTACTGAAGATGGTTATTTTAGGCAAAAATACAAGGGGTCAAACTCAACTGTTTTCTCAGGTGTCTGTGGGGTGCTATAACTCATGCCAAAACAAAGGAATGTTAAATCTGAACTAGCTGGCAAATGGATTGGTGGTGGTGGTGGTGGTGTTGGTTTTCTGACTATTTTGATTTATAAAAATAGTCTAAAGCATTTAAAGAGTGCTGATGATATTTGTAATTAACTTTAGTGAAACACTTTCATTACAATGCAGTAAGATTGAAGAGAAACTTTAGGAAAAACCATCTCTTTACATCTATCAAATACCTGACCTCTCAAAAAAAAAAAAAAAAAAAAAAAGAAGAAAAAAACCCCAAACCAAATCAACCAAATCAAACCCATGAGATTGTAATAAAAGCTCAGATCTAAGTCTAGCTGGGGTTCTGATTTTGTTTGGTGATGAAACAGTATAAGATAGAGAAGTTATTTTAAGCTTAACAGCTAACAAACTAAGGATAATGCACCATCAGTAAGTTATTTTTAACTTATTCGGGTCATGGAGAAGGTAAAAGAAATTGTGACAAAAACTATATTAAAGGGAACCATGACTCAGGATGCCTGAAAAATACCTTCTTCCTTTAAGCAGATTTGTTGGAGCCACATGATTCATAATGTAATGATTGTTCTTTTGCAAGCAGATAAGGAAAAACTTGCTGTTCTCAGTTGCCTAAAGTTGTCCCAAATACTCCTGCACAAAGCGTGATTGTATTCAGTGTGAAAGAATAATGTAAGGAAAATAAAGGAGCTCCAACAGGGAGAAAATAAGATTTATCAATAGTAGCAGTCCAAGTCTTTCCCAATGTCCTATTTCACACGATCAGGATGCTGTAACTGGAGACATATCAGCTTACACCAGTCAGCATTACTTCATTTCTCTTGCCACCCTCTGGCTGAGAATTTCTATCTTGTACTGTTCAAGTTGCTCTGCCACCTGTCAGTGTTATCTTGATAAGTACCTTTCCTCTCCCAGTTAAAATGCATGGTGGGTCATGCATATGAAAAGCATTTCTGTTTCTTGTAGGTGATCAGAGCACATATTATGTCCTGAGATTATCAAAAAACCCCTACGAATATGTCTGACTATTCCATGGCTGAGGTGATGTTTAAAGTTACACAGTATGGGCTTCAGTTATTGCTGTGTTAAACGTTTTCTTTGACTGGGAAACTTTTATAAGGGAAAGCTATTATCTGCCTTACCTCCTGGACAGCACCATGAAGCACAAGATCCTTTGCTACTATTTTTACAAAGGACTTGCTATATTTTAGTTACTTGCTCTTCCCTTTGTGTGTATGGGTAGATATAGATGTACATTAAGTTCCCCCATTCATTCTGCAAGTGGAACATTAACAATAGCAATTATCTCCATTTCTTACTTAATTGCCCTTATAGGCACAAATCGCATTTTAAATAGCATATAAACAAAGTGTGCTATTTGAATACTGATACTGTATAAAAAAAACCACAACCATTACACTTTTATTTTATCATACATTACATATTTGTAAGGGTCAGAGCAAGGGAACTCAGTCTAATTTCCATAACTTCATCAGGAGTCAAGAGTGAGTTCGTTTCTATCTCTTGCATCTTCTATTCTGAAAAATGCATGCTTCAGAAGAAACAGACTAAGGAATTTGTATTCTATGTCTCCAATTTTCTAGAATATTAACAGTGAAGCCTAAAGCAATTTGGATCATATTATAAACATGTTTAAAGTTAACCCAGGGCCCTGCGTGCCACCCAGAGGAGATTCTTTGAAGCCAGAAATTCTTGGCCAAAAATGCAGACCTACATTGTTCAAGCCAAGCAGTGTAGCAAAATGAGGTCAAATAATAAGTACTGAGTTATTGACATTCCTGTGGTTTCTCTGTGAAAGCATTGGGTAGCATAGCCTAGCTGATAATTAAAGTTTGTACATTTTGTAGAGCTTTCCAATATCAATACGATTTTCTTTCAGATAAAGCTTCAATCAGAAGGGTAAAGGTTGTGTCCAACTTACGTTTGAACAATTTTGTCAATGCTTGCCCATGTGCAGGTTAAAAGCCTTGTAATAGTGTGCCAGGTGTGTGGGGGGGGTGTTTGTGTTTGTCTCTCCATTGACTACAAGTCACATATTTCATAGGGGAGCTGTCTAAACTAAATCTGATATCCAGCATGACTTTGGTTTGTTGCTGCTATCTGATTCAAATAATTTTCTAACACATGTGTTGCTTTAGCATTGGGCTTTCATAGTAAATATGGTAGAACTTTTAATTTTTCTGAACTCTTGGATGTATATGTGAAATACTTTGTACTTGTTTCTCCTCATCAGCACCCTAGCTGATTTCTCTTGAACTACTAAATAAAATGACACTAAAAAGCAGAGCAGCAAAACCATGTTTGTCATCCTCAGCAGCAAGAGGTGTTATCTCTTGCAGGTAATAAAACATAAAAGTTCTTATCAGAGAACAAATCAACAATCAAGTGCCAAGGGCTGAACCATAGGAAATAAAAGCCTCTTACATTTTAAGCAGCCTGGATAGAATCAAAAAAGACAAAAAACAGGATAGTGGAAAAATCCCGCAAAAGAGAGAAGTCAAGGCAAGAGGCACATCTGATATGATCAGTAGCAGTCATAGCACACTCATTATCTAACCAGGTATGTTTCACTGGAATCCCAAGTCATTAGATGTGCAAATATTTTTCCTTTTGAAAAACTCTGAATGAGCTGATAATGGGCACATGGCAGGGTATAATTGTCTCATGCTTTATTCCTGGCCTGTTTCACTGAATATCTCAGGACGAATCACTTTCTGCCCCTCACCATCATCGAAGTGTGAATAATTATAGCTATCCTACTTCACAAAGGTGGTATTAGGAACAATTTAATTGATGCCTGTGCAGTGCTTTGAGAAACTTGGGTGGGTAGATCAATGCTAAATTAGAGCAGGCAATTATATGCAGCCTGAGGGGGAGAAATCAATATCCATATGGCAAGGCAGGAGGAATACTTTCATGAACCTCTTTTAAATCTCCCTTACTCCACTCTCACATCCCTGTATTTTGTTCACTTGCTTGGAATTAGTTCTGGACAGCGCTGGAAAAGGTGAGAGCACAGTTGGAATCCATGAGTCCATATCTGTGTGGAACCGCAGCCAAAATGAGAGTCTGGAAGAGAAGGGAAACAGTAAATGTGGTCAGAGCTGAGCTCTTCTGTATTACGTAAAGTATTTAGACTTCACAACTTTTACACACACACTTGGATTTTTAATCAAGTTTTATCTTTTAGGAGAGTATTATAGTTCTAGAGAAAATCTGAAAATGCTGACACTTTGTTTTTGCATTTTATGGCAGAATCTTTTTCTTCTTCTTCCTTTGGAATAATGACTGAAACTTTTACATATTCACATTTCTGTAAAATTATTTCTTACATGAAATGAGATAATAACTGATTTATCTTAAGTGTTAAAATGTTTTTTAAGATAATTTTTATGTCTAAATACATAAATTCAACTAATAAATATGTTCAAAATATTAGATTTATCTCAAAGCAATGCTGAGGCATGAAAACATTGAAATATAGTTTTATAGTATTTTTTCTCATGTATGACATGGGTAAAAGTCCCAATAAATGTTATGAAAAAATATACTTTTTGCAAAAAGAAAATAGTATATAAAGATGTATATATATAAATGTGTGTGTATACATATATATAAGTAAATTTGTTACATTCACAGAACTTGGATCTTAATTTTGCTGTGATCTCTGCACCACTCCAAAGGGTTCCGAGAGCTCTGTTTTTCCAAGAGGTGAGAACTGTTCTGGGGAGAGGGTGAGAAACAGCAAATGCAGTGATCCATAGTTATTAGCACAGTTCCCTTGGGTAAAAGGGAGGAGTTGGCAGCTGAAATTATGTTAGGCTAGCCCTGAAGCTGGAGTCTGCCTTCACTTCTCAGATCCAGGGCCAGAATTAAACAGCAGCTCAGATTTGGGCCTGGATAACACTTGGTATGAATACAGGCAGATGTATTCCTGGAAAATGTGTATACACATGGTTGTTGCACTTCATGCTCCTGGGAACCGCTAGGGAGATTTTCAGTTCAAGACTGGATTATATTTGAACACTGGCCTTTTTTTCTTTTTTTCTTTTGTTGCTAATGAAATACGCGTTTTGCAAACTTGGTGCAAAAACACATTGAATTTTCACAAACTTATAAGGCTGGATCCTTTCACAAAAAAGTGTTTTTATCTGAAATCTTTCTCTTTACTGTTGTTGATGCTGCTGCTGGTTTTGGGGACTTGCAATTAAAAGTTAAGTGGAAGTTTTTGTTTATTTTGCAATAGAATTCTTAAATATTTATGAAGGACCTTAAGTCTAACTCGCCTTGAGGAAATATAGATGAATTAATAATTTATGTGGTTGTTTTGCAGAAAATTAAAGGTTGGGAACAAGTGTTTAAAAATTAAATCATCCACAATATAAGAGAGCAGATGTTATTTTGTTAAAATCTTGCTAACAACAAAGTACTAAGAGGTGTTATCTCCTCCTTGGTCCAACTGAAATCTTAACGATTCATTACAATTGAGCAGATTCTAAAGCCTGAGGCTAGCTAATGTCAGAATAATGAAGAGGAGCTTCAATTATGTAGCCCGAATTTTTTTATTTGTTTTTGTTTTATTTTATTGCCTGCAGTGAGAAAGAATGCGTATCTCTGTATTGCATGGTGATTTGTAAGAAGTTATACTCCCACAAAATCACTGCATTTTTCATTAGTAATCCTACAATAGAATCTCCTGCAACTAAAATGTTGTAAATGTAAAACCTGTGTAAATAATAATAATAATAATAGTCATCATCGTCATTATAATGAGATTGTAGATGGAAAAGAGATACTGAAATTGCATAGCTTAACAACTTTAAGATTCTTACTCCTTTTATGCCAAATTACTTAATTTTTCTTCTTTCTTTCTTATAAATGAAAACTGTCTCTTACTCTCACTCTGGACAGTATAGATAACCAATTTCTGGTCAGCATCATAAGTCATACAGGTTCTATAATGAGTTTTCTTCTTGTCTTTGATAAGCTAAGGCCAAGCATGCAGTCTTTTGGAGCCACATTTTTACAATAAAATTTTCTTTACAAGTACATTACCTAGATCCTAAACACAGCCCAGCTGTCAGTCCTACTTCTGTATCTGTTTGCAGTGCAAGGCTTCTGCTAAGATCAAGGCAAACCCCTCAAAACAAACGAACCAACTAAACAAAAAAGGTATCAGATCAGAACTTGGACAAAGATTCATTCTATAAATGCAAATTCTAAGAGGTCTGTATCTTCAGAAACGTAAACCAGGATCTGGAAAATGCATGCATTAGTTTCTCCTCTCATTTCCTTGCTGGTTTGAGTGTGACTGCAACTGCATATATAAAACTCTGTCATTTTGGCAAAGGCATAAGCATATCAATCTGTAACCACAACTGCAAATATAAAAGAGATTTCTTTATCCTTCAAAGATCTATACAGCAGAGCAGATGAGAGAATTTTTTTGCTTAGATTCCATCTAATAAGAACCCAAAGGATTTCACTGCTATTAAAAATGTAAGCTGAGACAACTTCAATTTAAATAAAAAGTATATGTAAGAAAAATATAGTCATAAAGGGGTGCTTTTTCAAGATACTCTGTGAAGATTTAGCAATGTGGTTCTTGAGATGCAAATAAAGACAGAAAAACTAAAAATTTGTACGTTGCTTGACAGTATAATTCAGCTCAGGAGCTGTATTTTTTTTTTTTTTTGCTTAGAGGAAGCCAAGTATTGGCAATTCATCTACACTGGTGCTAAATTATGGTTGGTATAGATATGTAAGACTGTAATTGCACAGTAATAATAAATGAGAAACTTTCACAAGAACTACATACATAGCAGTTCATAGACTCGACCAGCTCCATTTTCCATCTAAATGTTCATCTTCAATCAGCATTGCAAAAATCAATCTCTTTTTCTTTCATGTTTTTATTTTTGTTGTTCTGAGTTGCTGTTTATGAGATTGACTATTCCTAGTGATTTCAGAGGAAGCTAGGTTTGCCTAACACACATATCTAAATAAACTGGCAGCACTCTGAATAAACTGAAGTATTTGAAATTAGAGTTACTTTTCTAAATATTAAATGTAAGGGACACAATGAGCAGATTGATTTGGTAGCATTAGAAGTTTGCATGTATTGATTTTTCTAGGTGTACATTTCCATATATGTAATCTTTCCATTTTCAAGTGTTCTTTCTTCTGACCAAATGAATCTCATATTCCCACTGCTCAGGTTATTTTTGTGTTAGTATTAATCAAAACAGCCAAAACATAAATCTAGTGCCTAGTTCTTAAGGGTTCATTGCCAACCATTTTGTTCTCCCTTTCCAGACACAAAACTTATGGATGTGATCAAGTTCTAAGAGTTTCCTGCATGAGGCAGAGTATTTATGTGGCAAGCAGTAGTACTGCAGGGGTAAAATATTAAAGATGTTCAGACTTTAAAACAGCTGGTTTGACTTGCTGTGTGATATGGCTGAAACTCAGAACAGAGCACACAGAATCATCAGTGGTCTGAAATTAGTTCTTGTTTACTAGGGGTTGAGCAGGGAAAAGAAAGAAAACCTTTTGTTATTTGTCATGGAACAGAGAAGAACATATAGCATGCCTCAGATTATCTGGCAACTCAATAGCTAGCATGCCTCACACATTGAAGTTCAAGAGTCAGATTTTTATTCAGTTCATTACTCAAAATAATCTGAAATTAAAATCTCTACCTTCCTCTTTTGTGATAAAATTTCTCTGAAGTCTTTTTATGAAATATAGTTTTAGTTGCAATTAGACATCATCTCATGACAAGGTAAAAATACTTCTGGAAGAAGATTGTTAGCTGCTACATTGCTAAGTACTGTGAAACTTTATGCCACTGCAGCTCTAAAACACAGTAGATTTAAAGTTGTTCAAATGCCTGAAGCTCTGCTGACATCAGTAAAACAAACCCCCTTATGATTGATTCAATTGAAGTGCTGACCCAAAGGATGTAAGAAACCTGTCAAGGGTTACATGAAGAAAACTTATAAGTGTATTTCTCAAAAACCTCTTGTTATCTAGAAAAAAAAGTAAGATACAGAAATATTTTGAGAAGCTGATAATGTATCTGATGCTTCTTCCAATTTCCAAATGATCTGGAATTCACAAACAGCTGGTTTGCATAATATCTACAAGTGTTGCAGATTAGATGCAAGCTATCACTTTCATCAGGACTAGCCAATCTGAAAGTGCATTCTCCTTTACATTTTAGCAGTCATGTCTCATTACACAGCTAATGTTCTATTACTCTGTCTAATGTAATATGACATGACTGGTAAATTTTGAGGAAGTAGACAATTTTTCATATTAGAAATCCCCTCTTCCTCTCTTTGAACTGGTTGTCGATTCCATTTTGAATGCACCACGCTGTAATCTTGCCTAAATCACTAATAAGGGAGAGCTGTGTCTTAGCAGTTATCTTACCACCAGAGGAATGAAAAGCCAAACTTGAACAGCTTGGCATGTCATTAAAAAAACCAAAAATCATGACATATGATGTTTGTTTCTTTGAGTTTGCTTTGAAAGCCTGTTATGGTTGAATACAAGGTTTTTCTCTTCTGTTTATGTATTCAACTACCCACACATGCAAAATATAATCAGGTTGTACTTTTTTTAATTAAGAAAAACATCACTTAGATAGATATTAAGGAAAATATATTGCAAGGTTTGATAATTTTTTGAAAGCTGAGTACTTAGGATTGAGAGCAGATGGAAATATCTTAGTCCTGCATATGTTTTATGTATACAGTCCTCAGAAAAAAATGCAATTCTCATTAACTTTGGTGAGTGATCTGTTTCAGTAATGATTTTGTACCGTAAGGAACAAATACTTCTTTGGCACGTCTACCTGGAGTATGAGAAGGGCTGTATCCCAACCTGAATGGCAGCTACTCCATAATCCTCAGGTGGACAGATTTGCTTCTACCTGTTGTCTTCAGCAGAGCCAAGACAAATACAAGATCTTATTACAATTTTGAGGTTTGGGACCAATACATAGATTTAGGTCTATGGGATATCCATGTCTCCTGTGTTCTGTGTGAGGCCAGTATTTAGGAAAAAAAACCCCAAACTTTATGTCTGAACTTAATTAATTTGGATATGAGAAATGTTTTGAGACAGTGAAACACATCATGATCTTTCTTTAAGGAACATGGAAAAATAACCAGATTCATGTACAGTATTGCTAATCACAACAATCATTAGTTAACCCCTTAGGACATTTTCATAATCTCAGAAGTGACCAGGTCTAACTAAGTCATTGACAACAATAGGAGAGAGATTACAGGACCAGGAATGCAAATTAGGCTACAAATAAAGCCTTACAAAACCAAGTTGTCCCAAGATTATGGCAATCGGGTTGGCCAGATCTCAGGAATTCTAGTCTCTGTAATCAGTACACCAACTCCTCTACTTGTACATTGCTGGAAACAAAAGCTGTTAATAATATTGTTTAAGAAAACCCTATCACAAGAAAAAAAAAAAAAAAAGGCCCTAACTAAACAAGTTTCTGCTTTACTGCTTTACTTTGATGTCAAGTGCTTCTTTCTTTCTCTACTTGATTTATCAGTCAAACAGTGTCTTTAGAGACAAATTCCCTGTCTTGGCAGTAGTTGGGTTAGGTATGAATTGGGCAAAGGTATTTTATATTATAGAACTCATCTGTGCTGCTTCAAAGCTGCACAGTCATGAAGGAGGTCTGTAACAGCTGTGTCTTTCTCTAATGAGATTTTGAAAAGGTTCTGAAAACTAAAAGAGGAAACATAGCAAAAGAAATTCTTTTTTATTCAAAGGCTTTAGATGCATACTTAGTATTTTTGATAGCCATAATAAAATCTTATTAATTTAAGGGTACATAAACTGTATGCAGAATATTTGTGCTTGGCACCAGGAAATCATCAATGATATTTTTTTTATTAAAAATCTGCTATAAAATTGAATTTTGGTGTGTGGACCTTTTATAAAGAAAGGCTATTATTCAGTTTACAAAGAGGAACATTTTATCCTGTAGTACTAAATATTATAATTGTATTGTATTATAATAACTAGAAGATTAGAATTTTTTATAAACTGTCAAGTTAGATATTCACCAAAATTATTACTTGCTATATTTTATTCATGTAAAAAAAAAAGTCTTGATTTAATATAAAGAGTAAATCTCCTACATGTAAATTGGTGGGTTTTTTCAGTTGCAGCACCATTTTGAAAGACTGACCTTAAAGAATACTCTGAAATTTTACCCCAGTGTAAATAAAACAGATTTTATTGCAAACTTTTAACTCAGGAAGAATACATCCTTAAGCTACACATGTTTTTCATACTTAAAAAGTAAAAAAAGACACAAGAGTGTGACAGAACTTAGTTTTTCTTAGTCATACTGCTAATGGAAAAAAATAAAGAAAAAGAAAGATAAAGAGCTATACATTAAATATATGCCATAACAATGGATTAAGCTTTCTTTACATAAGCACTAAGATATTCAAATTTTTTTGCATTTCTGAAAACTGTGGACTGGAGCTCATCAAAAGTGTATTGGCTCTCCACCAGTTTTTTTCTGACTGTCCTAATTTTTAAACTTCCCCAGCTTTCTCTAGACATTTTTTTTATTATTTAAATCTCCTGGGATTTTTAAAATAAAGTATGAAAATGAAATATCTATATGTCAGAATCCAACAAATAAAATATTTCAAGTCCTTTCTATTTCATTCTCAACTCATATTATTAATATGGCATGGGTTTTTGTGGATAAAAGCTGGACATGAGCCAACCGTATGGGCTCACAGCTCAGAAGTACATCCTGGACTGCATCAAAAGAGGAGAGTCCAGTGGTTCTCCTCACCTACTCTGCCCTTGTGAAACCCCACCTGGAATGCTGCATCCAGCTCTGGAGTCCCTAGCACTAGAAAATGGACCTGTTAGAATCCAGAGGAGGCTGCAAGGATGGTCAGAGGGCTGGAGCACCTCTCCTATAAAAACAGGCTGAGAGATCCAGAGTTGCTCAGCTCTGGAGAAGAGAAGGCTCTGGGGAGACCTCCAGTACCTTAAGGGGGCTTATAAAAAGGACGAGAGGAACTTTTTATACAGGCAGATAGTGAGAGGACAGCAGGCAATGGTTTTAAAGTGAAGGAGAGCAGGTTCAGGTCAGGTGTTATGAGGAAATTCTTTTTTGTGAGCATGGTGAGACACTGGAACAGGTTCGGGATGCCCCGTCTCAGGCAGCATTCAAGGCCAGTTTAGAGGAGGCCCTGAGCAATCTCATCTAGTGAATGCCCACAGCAAGAGTCTTAGAACTAGGTAATCTTTAAGGTCCCTTCCAACCCTATCCATTCTGTGAGTCTATAATATGCACTCAGAAGACAGTATTTACTGTGTAATGCATCTGTTTTGCAGAGCAGACTCTAAAACTATAGATAGGTCCCCGAGACATTCCTTCTCAAAGACCTGTTCTTTACAAATGGCTATAAGGTAACTTTACATAAACAGACAAATATTTTATTGCTCTTAAAACAAAGTGGTGTTTATGAACAGTTTTCAGGTGTTTTTGCTTAGCAGCATGATCTCATAGGAAGTTTTTTAAAAAGAGGAAGGACTATAACAAACCATTTAGCTTAACTATTACCCAAAGCAGAATTAGCTGCACCTAAAAAATTCCTGAAATATTTCTCTACACACCTCTCCAAATTTCAAAGAAAGAGATTGCCTAATCTTCACAAGAAATCTATGTCCATATGTAACCACCATAACTACACCTTTTCTCTTATAGGCTATAAGCCATACAAAGGGATAGTTCCTTGCAGAAGAGAAAAAGAAAAGGAAAATTTTCTTTTGAAAATGCATGTTTAGGAGAATGAAAAGCAGCAGCTCAAGTGCTATCTGCTATGGATTTCATCAGGAAGAAAAGTGTTTCCTTCTTCTGAAAGGCAGAGATTTACCATTCAGTGAGGGAAAAATTTTACATTCTGCATTCTCCCAGAAATATTATCCTTAAAATAGATCATGTTTTTGGTAGTCATCTCCTTTACTACATCTCAAATTTACTAGCTTCCTAGCTATATGTAAATATGTGCATATATGTGTCTGTATGTACATACACACACATTCCAATCCCACACATATTTTAACTCTGTGAAAGAACATACTCTTGCTGTCATGTCAGTGTGCCAGCTGAATTGGTATCCTCTTTTACTTTGCTGCCAGGACTATTACAATGAAATTGTCTCCACTTTTGATCTCATATTATAAAGATTCCCGAATCTCTGACAACTCAAGGCATTATGATATACTCTTCGTACACTGTTAAAGCAGACATAGAGAGCAGAGTTCTCTGTACAGCATAAGTAAAGATTTATAGACATGCTGAAAGAACACTTTCCCTGCTGCCTTCTTAAAATAATTATGACTTTCCATGAATCTCTTTATAAATCAAATGTAGAATGACAAAAGCATAAGGAAGTAAGCCACAAAAATACCATTTACAATAAGCTTGAGTGGACTTATTTAAGCAGCATATCACTTCTTTGATGAAAACTGTATATAATTATTTCAAGAAGACATACATGCCATAACGTGAAAAATAAGAATTTATTGTGCCTGTCTCTATGTTTTAAAAGCTCGCTTTCTGCCTTGATTTTGTGTTACTAAAATACTTTCATATGATGGTACTAAATATTAAAGGAATGAACAGATATATACTGAGAGACACATAAAAGGACACTATATGACACAAAATAAGCATAATAGATTGGCAGTTTCTAACAGTCATGAAGAAATGTTATTTGGAATGAAAGTAAGCACCCTTGAAATTTTACTGAATTCAGGCTGCAAGAGAAAACTCTGTGATTTGTTTGATCTAGCAGCAGCAGCTACCTGGCCTTGTCGATATGCAGGGTTGGGTATCTGCTGCATGTTCAAGGGTATCAGTGACTTTCCACACCACCATTCCTGCCCGAGCTTCATATATATCGCAGTAGCGGTACACACTGCTGAATTGATACCCTTCATTCTTTGTGCTAATTATGCAGAATAAACCTATTCAGTATTAGTTGTTAACTTGTCAAGAAATGGTGGGGACAAAACCACCCTTCTGTTACGTGGATCACAAATGTGGAATTTTGCTCCCAGGTGCTCTCTGGCAGCCTCTCTCCACTGAGCAGTGCCTTGTCAGGCTATAAAACCATCCTCACACCTGGCTGCTCAAGTGCCTCAGCTCCCCTCCTCAGCCCTCACCCTGCTGGCAGGGTTTCCTCTCAGCCTCACAAGTGCTGGACAACACACACAACCCTCTCATAACAACAGGATTTTTCCATTCAGTGAAGGGCACCCTGCTCATGAGGTGCCACCAGGAGCCCTTTCAAATGAGCTGTCTTCCATAACTGACTACTTCCATAGCACCCACATCTCTCTGACTCTGTGGATCCACACAGGTAGGTGGGCTGGGTTATCCCAATATCCTTGGGTTCATAACCTCCATTTTTCTGACCTTCAAACACTGGCTTGACCTCAAATGCTGTCTGTGGTTTCATGGCATGAATCTGATCCCTGCATTTTAGAGATTGCTAAAGCAATTCAGACACACTCCTGCTGTTATGTAGTAGTACATTCACTTTAATATACTCAGAACCAGTAAAAATCATTAAATGTAGGCACTAAAAGATGATGTGGACACACAAAAGAAGTAAATAAGAACAAGTGATCTAAAGGATTTGTGTTATTAAATTACATTAAGCCAAAATATATCAATTTGTGTGATGACTTCAAATAAAGTTATAACATAAATCCAAAAGATTTATGAACAACAGAGGGTCAGCACTCAAAACACAGTTCTTATAGCAGACATGAATGACAAAGCACTTTAAATATAGGACCCTGAACTGTAAAATAGAAAAAGGTTGCTTTCTGCAAAGAAAGTGAAATAACTGCCAGAAGAAAACAAGGGCTATAGACCTATTAAATTGCTTTATTTTTGCTAAGCCAAACCTTCCACACTCTGATAAAGTTCTGTGCCAGTGGATCTTGATGGATAGTAAAGCTTTCTAACAGCTTGATTCTTCAAGAAGAGGTAATTTTACTCTATAAAATAAAGCATTTCAGGTGTTTGTGTACTTGCAAGACAGGAATCCAGGTAGTACTTTAAATCCTGTGTAAGCTTGTGCATGCAGGGAGTAAAAAAAAAGTATTTAAATGACACTTAGTTTGCAAGTGTTGTCATGTTAGCTTCAGTTTCATTTAAGCTAACTAGTCTGTGAAGTAGTAGTGCCCTATAAACTTTATAATTATGAGAGTCTTTAAACAAGACAAAGCAGAGGGAAGAAACATGATGGAAAAGAAAATGCTTTCAGATACAAACAAGGCTGTTAGCAAGACCTGTGAACACATCTGTTTAGATTAAGGCAGCAATGAAAGTTGGGCTCTTATGTTTGTAATGCTGTCACTGCAATACAGCTGCTCCTCCCTTGTCAGTGAAGCAAAACATAATAGCTAGAAATAAAGAATAAAAGCTCCTGAATCTGGGGCAAAAATTCTCCATAAAAACAATAGATTAATAATGCTCCATGCATCCTACCAAAATTTCTCTCCACTACAAAATGGCCTAAGAGGATTGCAGACTCTGTGGCTCTTCAATGAGCTCACTAAGCCACAGGTAGGTGTGTTTCCTGAAGTCCCAATGCCCTTTACAAAAATATTGCTTAGGTAAAGAAGAAAACTAACCAATCATGCAAGAACCAATTTTGTTTTCTTATTTCTTGACATATAAAGAAAAGCAAGGAAAAAATTTTGAAACATATGGAAATGCTGTCATGCAGAAGTATATAAACTGCAGCTGAGGAGGACATTTAATTTATTTGTTGGATTTTTTAATACTGCATTTATTTCAAAGTTCACAAAGATTTAGCTTTGTTACATTATGTATGTAATTTTCACTTCCAGTTGGACATAACCACAATAAAAATTGTGCTATGCTTAATTAAATCAAATAAGAAAATGTATTTTACATTACTAACTGTGCTTTAACTATTGAAATCTTCCCTACATTTTGACTTTTTTTCTACTTGGCTTGCCGATAAAAGATAGATATCAAATATCAGTAACTGCATATAGCAAGGAAAAACTGTGATTTCCTTTTCTATACTTTATTAATATGAACCTGTTTTTTACTGAACAAGCAATGCTAATAGCTGTCACTTTTCTTTACAACAAGTAACATGGCAAATTATGAAGTTTCATAGTGAGCTTCTAGAGAGGAATTAAAATAAGCAAGGCTAAATTCGTGTCTATTTTATTTTCATCAAATTCAGTGAAGACTTGAATTGATGATTTTAGTATGTGTTGAATTTTAGTATGTGTTTACAAATATATGTGAATATTTTATGTGCAAATACATAAACAATGTACAGTCTAGATCTATTATCAACAAAGTATCATTATATACTATTATATTACACAGAATATATTATTGTTAACTAATATTAGGAATGGATATTTCAGCATACCAATCTCTAATTTGTAATGACAGCAAAAGGTTCAACCCTATGGGACAGAAGAAAAGCTCAAGACAAAATCTTTATATAATTTTTCCACTTTTTAGAAGAAAAAAAAGTATTTTTCTCAACGTTTTCAAACACCAGAGAAGCTTCTTTTGAAATGTATGCTCCTTTAACACCTTATTCCACAGTACATTTTCTGTTGCTCTTCATATTACATTCTCAACATATGATGCACGGCTTTTGTGTAATTAAATGTGTTACTCTTGATGCTCACACAGAAAATATTCACATTTTAATGGGAAGCGCCACGTGGATGAAAAAGAAAAGACCTATTTGTCATCCTTCATTATGTCAATTCACCATAATAAATTAACAGGGAAGATATATTCTCCATATTTCCACAGCGCATTCTATAGCTCTTCCCCTTCAGAGCGTTAAGAGACCAATCTTTGTATGGAAATAGTGCAGGAGTACTTAAAAGCACTTTCCAACCTGGTGTCTGAATTTCTTTCTTGGAAACTCTGTTTGGCACTGGATTAATATCTAATTTTGCTCTGACACAAATAAGCAAAACTTATGCCTGCTAAAAGGCTTATTTAGGCTGAATAGGAGAACATTTCTTTCTCTGTGGGAAATATATATATATATATATATAAAGCTAAAAAAGAGATCTTGGGTTGTGGAAAAAAGACAATGCTTGAAGATTTGGTAATGCTGGCAGTTCACACAGCTGTGTACAAAAGAAATTATACAAAGTACATGAATGCTTTAATAATCCATCTCAAGCTCTATGCAATATATATGAACAGTCCAAAATGAAATACAGATATATGAATTATGTCGACAGAAAACATAATGGAAACGGGTAGGAAACAACATATACCCTTTATTATATGAAAAGTGTGTTTTGGGATGCACAACTAACTGGGAAAAAGAGCTTATGGGAACATTGTATAATCACTGACCGCCATAGTAATCCTGCTCACAGGACTTCAGAGAATATTTATGATGTTACTGCATATTGTAGACCAATCTTGGACCTAATTCTATAACTTTTTTTTTTTATTCTTTGTATCACCACTCCTTTAGAGCTCTTCAAAACAAAACAAGAGTCGACTGGTCTTTTTATTATGTCTGTAAAAATTAATCCTTTCCTGGACTACCGTGTCTGTCTTATGATGGGATATATTTTGATTTGGTCACTTTTTCAGAAAGTGCCTTACCTATCACTGTTGATTGATTTTGATTCCAATGCAACCAGAGAGAAAATTACCCTGAGATTTCAGTGAAAGAACTTGGGGTCACCTAACTCATTGAAAAGTTCAGCTCAACAGGTAAGCTTTTGAGAAACCTACAGTCATTCACAGACAGAAAACTAGAAAAGATCACCTTGGTTTTGTAAAATACCACATATCATTAAGTATTTACCTATTCTAGCATCCAAATAGTAGAGTTTTGTATGAATATTTAAGCAGCCACAAATAGGTTTTTTGATTTATTTTCTGGGGTTTTTTTCAAGCAGCTGAAAAAGCATTCTTATGGCAATAAAAAAAATGTGACAAACATTCCTTCCCTCCTAAAGAGCTATTAGATTTTTTTCCTTATCCATGTATTTATTTGACAAGGTAACATTTTTTCCCCAGATGTTGTAGTGGATATTTGTATTAAGTCCTTGGTTAGTTATACTTGATATTGTACCACAAGATACTATTAATATATCTAGAAAAAAGGATTACAATTAAGATAGAAATTGTAAAATTGGCAAAGATGCATTTTTCAGGGAGAGCAGCATACAAATGTTTCAGAGACTATTATCAAGGTGGTTACTAGTTGAGTTCTGCAGAATGCACTCCAGGAACTCATCTGGTTTATTGCTTTCAATCAGGCATAGGTTTAGATCCATAATGATAAACCATGCACGTGGAAGGTAGGACAGAGGAGATCAGAAATGAATACCAAAAGATGTAGATGAACAGAAATAGGAGTAGATTGAAATGCAAGGTCATGCACATGGAGCTAATAATAAAAAGTTCTCTGGTATGCTGGTGGCTTATCAGATTGGAAATGTTTTGTAGAAATGGGATGTGACAGTCAGTTTCTCAATGAATGAACTGACAGTGTGATGCAGCATAAAAATCTCAAAAAAAAACTGAAAACATGTTGCAAAAAAAAAAGGTGAATCTGTCACAGACAGGCAAGCACTGGTATCATTGTACTAGGCCCTGGTTAAACCTCAGCTGCAATACAGAATTGAGATTTCTAGTCAGGAAGGTGACCTTGAGAGACAAAATGTAGAGAGAAGGTTATGGAGGAAAACAGGAGAAAAGGATCAGTTTTAAGGATAACCCTGAAACTGGTTTTCTGGTATTAAAATACATAGAAAAATGAAGCAGATAGGGAGGTGATTGAGCTCCATAAGCACATCAGTGATTAAAGAATAAAGAGCTCATTAAATCATAATTCTGAAACAGAGAACATTCTAGGTGGGCATAAATGTGCTGAAGTGGAAATTGAAAAAACTTCCAGCCACTACACCAAGTAAATTTTACAGTGGTTTTTTTCAGTTATAATATGTAGAAAGAAAGTTTTTGAAAGAGATATTTGAAGGCTCTTATGAATGGGATTATTTGGCATATGCTTGAGCAAGGGGGGAAATGGGATATGTGACAATGTCCCTTCCACTCTCACCATCAAGATTTCAGGTGCATCAGTGTTTCTTAGTGACCCTTAAAGTGTAATATATGGTTCCATAATACCTAAATATATTGAGATTGAACCCATGTATTTATTAATATGTGTCTCATGAAAAAATTGAACAAAAGGAAAGATCAGATTACCAAAACTTGACCTAAAAGATTAAAATTAATTTGTACATCAGCTTCTAAATATGGAATCTAGAAGGACTTTGTCCACTTTATACGGTGTCACCTGCAATACAGTTGCCACTTATCTTTCTCTAGTTTTGCCAGCTACAATGTAAATTTGCTAAGCATGTGATTATAAGTGTTTAGATTTGTTCCCAAAAAAATCTGTTGAATACATTGGTAAATACAAACAGTCACGCTCACAGGCAGTACTTGAAATGTGTTATTCAACACATACTTGTTATATATATTGAGTTTTTCTCAAAAACGTAAAGTCTAAGTTAAAGAAATTCAGCTGTTTCCATTGTCCAAAGCTTGTTGTAGATCAACAGTTCAAGGAGGAAAACACATCAGTGAGGAGAGAGTGCCAAGATGCCTATGATGGATTTTCTGAATTCCGTGGAGAAGAGCAGAGGCCTCATCTCTGCAACACCTCTCCACTGTGAATGAGATATGTGGATTCAAGTAGGCACCTGGATCAGTCAAGTTCAGAGCAGCAGTCTGTAGAATGGCTTCAAAAGAACTGGTAACTTAGAAAACTGATGATGATTACAGACATGGGGAAAAAACCAGGGCTTTCAACTTTATTCTCCACAAGCCTGACCTTAACTAACCTGGTTTTGAGTTACAGATTAATCAGATGTTTTTTTTATCTAGCAAAGAAATTCCTTGCCAAAAAGATCTTAACCAAAAAGATATAAATTCAGAGGAAATAGTTGCTGAGTGTTTTTTACAAAATCTCACACAAATAGAAGTTTCCCACATGTGGGCTTTAGCAAAGAAATTGACACCCCTCCCCTCTTCCTATTGTATATCAATCAATTCTTATTAAAGTAAAGGGATTTGGTTTCCAGGTCCCTTCAAAAATGGTTATGAAAATAACTGTAACATTTTATATCCCATTGAAATTCCATGAAGACATAATTTAGCAAGAGACTTTTCTTACTGTGGACAATAAAGAAAGAAATGGACAATTTTACTTTTTCTTCAATGCTTGTTCCAAACTAGAAAACAGCAAAGGTTATCCTGGCATTGCTGTCGTTAGAAAATGTTGAAAGAGAAGGGAATTATTCCAGCTCCCATCAATTCTGAGCAATTTCCCTCTCCTCTGGTTCTGCTTGCATCCTTTCTCCTCCTATAAGTACAGTATCTTAAGAGTTCAAAAAAGATGAGATGACAGCACCAAAAGTGAAGTAAGCTGTCAATTTCATAGCTGGAAAATTTACAGGCACTTCTATACAGTAGACAAACTTTTCCAGTTTGGCTCAAAAATAAATGTTCAGCAAACTTTTCAGTAGCAGATTATTCTGGGATTTAGAATTTCACTATGCTTGAAGAACCCACATTCAGTTATGACCTCAGTCTAAAGCATAAGTGGGTTCCAGAATAGCTTGCACACTGATTATGAAAATATCTTTTTTTCTGCAGGACCTGTCATCATCACCTCTGGGAACGAAGTGGGATGAGTTTTATAACAATGCTGTCATCTTTGTTCTGGCTGCCTTTTATAACTATTACTATTTTTAGCACATATACAGTGAAAGAAGTTTCAGTATACATTTCAATTAATGTTTCATTCTTAACCCATTTGAATGGTGACATGAAATGTCAGATATTATCCCCTTGCAGTGCTAGCAAATTATAGTGATAAGCTAGAAAATTCACCAAAAATTTGCTGGTCACCTACTTCTCAAAAGTTATGAGTATTTTGGTTTTGAATGCCCTACTTCAAATTGTCTCATTTGTAGAAGTGCTCCCCTCTCAGCTGAAGCAAGCACACAATAACCTTTCAAAGAGTAAAATGAAAATTTCTAGGTAATTTACATTTACACTCAAAAATGGTGGATACTCATTCTTTAATTGGTTATGTCACAGTTTCATCTCTGCAATGGGAATGGTGGAAGCACTGTAACGTAAGTTAATAATTTGTGAGGTATAAAGATGTCATATTGACTAGTTTCAGAGAAAATCTTCTGAAAAGGCAATTAGTACATTTTCTTAATAGAGTTTAAATAAATTGGTAAAAAGGGTCTGATTTGTCCAAAAGCCAATGAAAATAAAATAAAGCATTATACACCTGCTTAGCCATTAAGTAGGACTCATCTTTTGCAGTGATATCCAGTGTTAATGAAAGATAAAACAGGATATATTTTTGCAATTTTAAACTGTGTTACAATGTGTATCCACAAAAAGGGAAGAAGTTTAGTTGGGTTAGTAAAGGCAATCTTAGTTCTAATGTTGCCGAACACATAACAGAGGCATTTTACTGCACTAAGAATTAAGGGGTTCCATTCTTCCCTTTCATTTTCCTCCTTCTCTTTCTCTTCCTTTCCATTTTCTCTGTCTTTTCTATTCTTCAAAGAAGAATGAACACAAATATCTCAAAAAGTGGCCTGATACCAACAAGATTCATCATTGAGATTGGGAAGTTAGACCTGCAGGATATGTTTCTGCATGTAGAGCTACTGTCGGGTGTGACAATGGCAGCAGATGGTCACCCCTTGTGTGGAGCAGCACCAGAGGAGAGTGCGGAGCACACTTTGCCAGCAGGTTTCACAGATATTTATTGATAACAGTGAAATGCTGAGGTTTGGGCTGGCTGGTTCATTTCCAAAATCTGCATGGCAGTATGCTCCAGTACTACAGACTTTTCTGTCTCTTTTTCTGCTTTTATGTCTTATTCTAGTTCTCCCTCTCTCTCCCCCACTTCTGTGACTTCATTCACATCTTCACATCTTCACTGGCTTTTTTCCACCTGACTTTTCACTTAGCCAGCTACGGTCTTCAGTATTTTGATTTCTTCTTTTTCCTTATCAGCATATCCAAAATTATAAGCTTCTCACATAGTTTTCCCATCTGACTGACACACAGGCAGATCCCTTATCTCTTCCCATGCTCCTTTTCTGTACCTAGCAGTTAGTCATCTGAATTCAGTCTCTTCCTTACCACTTCCGCCCAGGTCTCAGAACTTTTTTCCATAATTTTTACCATTGAAATCCCTGTCACTTCATCCTTGCCAGCTTCCCAGTCCCAAGAAATCCAGGGAAGACTCCTTGCATTCCAGCAACACAGAAACAGCCTACTTCTCAGTGCATCTTGGTCTCAAAATGAAGAGCAGTCAAAATAGACCTTGCTTAAGAGCACAAGGATTGGGATAGATAATTCCAGGCCACTTCTGAATGTACCTGGGTGGAGAACAGCTAATCATATGCATTTAATTGCATAACCCTAACAAACTGCTATTTCACCTGTGTCAACTAAGCTTCCAAATGTTCAAGAACTGGAAAAATGTAAATCAATTTTCATGGAGATACCAAGACATCCTCAACTAAATCCTGCCAACTGTAAGTCTCTTCTCTGTTACCTGAAGGTGCTAGAGTTCTTTAAAAAATGGGCTTTAAAATGAATATATTAGCAAGAAATATAACAAAATAATGTTCCTCAATCTCATTCTGAGGTATAGCTGAGCCATTTTGGTTGAGTATGCTAAAAACCTGCAGCCTGAGACAGAACTTTAGCACACAGAATTTCAGGTTGAATCACTGAAGTTTAGCAAACTTATAGTAAGATGAAAGAAGTATAAGTGTCAGGAAGAAACATGGAGTGGACAATAAAGTAGTTGAGAATTACTCCTCTTATGTGCAAACCTCAGCTATTTTGTCAATACTTAACTGAATGGAAAACAAGGGTCAGTAGGCCCTGTATGTTAGTTTTTAACTGAACAAAGTGGAAAAAACATCATAAACCTCTGTGAAAATGATGATGAGTGTGGGTGGGCAGACCAAATAGCTCTGCACCTATCTATAGATGTTCCATTAAAATTAATGTTATGTCTTTGCATATAATCTTTTTTTCTTCCTAAAGGGAATCATGCATGGACATTTGAAGGCAGAATTTGATTCTAAGCCTAGTATCTTTGAATCTTTTTCCCCCAAAATGAAAGTCTCTCCTTAACATGCTAGTCACATTCCCCTACAATTTTAAATAAGATGCCTCTGAGCCTATTATTGTTTAGTATGTTTTCCTATATATTCAGACAGAGTTGTCAAAACTCTCAGGTGCTGAAGATAAGCCTGCAAAGCAGAGCTTCAACAAAATAAAGAAGGAGATTGTATAAATTCTGAAATATATCAAGGTTAGATTACCTTTGTTGCTTTGTATATCTAAGATTTGAATTGATTTTTCTGGTATGAAAACAAAGGGGGGAAGGGACTTCTGATGTAATGCTTTGCAGAAACCAGAAAAGTCAATAATATGCAGACAGCTCAAACATATAGTATTTACTGATTCAGTGAAGCATGTTTTTAATGGGTTATGAAGCCAAATTCCAACCTAATAGATGTACATTGGTTATATTAAGAAATCTATTATTTTAATAGACAAGTTAATATAATCCTATGAGATTCTTAAAAACCTTAAGTTTTTAAAAAGTTCTTCAAAAGCACTTTTTCTTTCCAAAAAGTAAGCTTGCCATAAGTTAAAAAAAGGAGTTGGCATATGAGACACTTCACATGGAACAGAATTCAAGTTTTAAAATTTGGGAGACAATTGCATAAAACATACACTTATGACAGACCAGATGTTTAAAAAGTAAAGAAACACTCTAGTCGAATTTCCAGAACTATTAGTGAATCTTGAACTTTAAACTAAAAATCTTGGTTCCATAGTTCCATATATATAGAAGAGTAGGCATCCTGTACCAGTCTGCACATTTTGACTTTATTAGAAAATCATCTTGAGTGTCAAAACCTCACTTGGTTTCAAGTTGTTAATGAGATTGCAAACCAATGCAGCCATAGAGCAAGTGTAATCAAGGCTGGGCATTTTAATCTTGCCATTTTTATCTAATTTTGCATAGAGCAAGTTTTGCTTGTTATTTATTATCACTGCCTGTTTATAATAAATGGTATATACTCCTTCAAGTTAGAGTAATGAAAATGAATACAATAAAGCTGTTGGATAATAGGCTTTGTAGTAGAAAAATATACAAAAAACTTTTATGTTTTTTGTTTACTATGAAACAAAACTAACATTTACTATGAAAAAAAACCCCAGAACTTTATTAAAGAATGGAGGTCTCAATTTTCTATTTCCTTAAAATTCTGGCTACCAAATACCTGTTACTTTTATACCACGTGAAAGTTGGGAATTTTGGATAGACAGAAACTTCACAATTTTACATCAGCTAATGTCAATGTGATTATCCTGCACAAAATATGCAAAGATGTATCAGTGTGTGTGATACTTTATACCTCTCCCCTGCTACAGTTGACGGCTCTTAAGTAAGGAGAAAATCCTGGATTTAGTTAAGAGAACAGAGAAAAAAAAAGCAAGCAGCTAAAATATATCTGCTTTCAATCATTTGACATATTATCTACAGTAGCAATAATAATTCATTAATTTTTGGGCTATTAATGACTACTCTTGCTGCAACAGGTGGAAATATAGCCTAAATTTGACACTACGGTGATTTCTTTCCCATCCCTAACATCTGCTCTTGAAGCCAGGAAGTCTCATACACTCAAAACTTTATGCTAATTTAGCAGTCACTTCTTCATTTTATTACTGGTCTTAATGAAAATGGGACCAAGACTACATTTTCATGGATTAAATAAAGATTCTTGGGCCTTTCTCTCCTTGGGTTGGGATAGAATGGTGCCAGCTGACTATGTCTGAGCAGCTTGTTAAGGTGACAAAAAATACAGCACTAAAACTTTCCTCAGGAGGGTGAGTCCTATGAATTTTGCTCCTTTATCATTTCCCAGAGTCTCATGTTTGATGTTTTTGAGAGGACTTTTCCTAAACCACAAAGGATTTAGAAACAATGTGTGGAGGTCTTGTGAAGGTGTAGGTGTTATCTTACACTCTTCATTTCTAATGAGCAGTAGGTTGTGTTTTACAGCACAGCCTGTACATGGCAAAAGGAATAAAGGTCTTCTTTCCTGCCAACTCCTCCACATGAGATTTCATTTGTTTACAGGCCCAGCTACCTGTTACATGCAAGCTTGAATTCACTGTTGTCACCCAGCTAGCCCTTCTCCCCATTCCCAGCACATTTCCCATTCTTTTTCCCCAGGTCCTCATGTGATCAGTCACCCCTTTTGCACATACTATCTATCCTCCGCTCCCAGAGACATAAGCTTGATTTAGCAGTGACAGGTTCAACCTCTCTGAATGTAGACTTTCCAGAACAAATATTTTGGCTATTAGGACCACAGCCTAACATCCTACACAAAAAAGAAAAACACAGAAAACATTATATACTTTTTTTTTTTTTTTTTGCCACAGATGTATTTCTACTACCTAAGTTATTTGTGTGAAAAATAAGGTGCAAGGTATAACTTTCATATTCTTTCTGTGTCAGTGATTCTATGACTTCTCCTCCAAGTGGTAGCACTCTTTTATAGCACATGGCAGGATGTTGAGAGCTGTGTTTTTAGTTTTGCCTCTTTTTATTCTAATTTTTGAATGATTTTCAAATATATTATTTATATAATTGTTATATATAGAGCATGTACACATGCACAAACATTTGTGTATGAATATATAGCTTCACACATAATGTTTTTGATTAAAGGGCATATATGTGTATGTATATTTATAACACATGAAAGGGAGAAAAAGGTCCTATATATACCCTTTTCATACTTTTATTTTGATTACATAGGGTTTTGCTTGGTTTCTTTCTGTAAAAAGACCTGGAACTAAAACTTTGAATTCTAGACAGTCTAAGTAGTATTTAATCCAGTGGTGAAGGTAAAATTATCCAAAATCCTTCTTATAAAATAAGAATTTTTAATATGCCTGTGTCCACCTTTATACATATTGCCTTAAGCATAGTACAATGTTTTTGTCATTAAAATGAACAAAAAGTAGCTAAAAACTCACAGTATTATTTCTTGCTCATAATTTTTATTGTTGATACCCTATTTTTAATTGCAACATAGGAGAGGGGAGTTTACTATGAAAAGAAAATGTCTTGTCTTTAAAATGCAAGAATTTATTCGTGTGCTATTGTTGCCTGCCAACAATGAGCTAAAGAGGTTAATGGCTCATAGGTCTGGCAAACAGCCACGCTGCCTCTGGCTCCATACATTTAACATAATCTGGGTTAAGATTTGGTGCTATTTTTTAAATCAGGGCATGAACCGTTGATAAATAAAAATTAGATTTTATTCAGGTTGGTTTGTTTTTTTTTTTAATTTGTTTTTTCCCCCGAAAACAGAGCCACTTATCACTGATCTGGAATGGCACGGCAGTTTAAGCGAGGGAAAGCAGGCGGGGGCCTCCAGCGCTCCCCGCCTCCGTGTTCCCGGGACAGGGCGCTGCCCCTGTTGGCGGCCGCCGGGGACTCCCTGGCATCCCTCCGGCCGGGCATCAGCGCCTGCTCCCTTTCCTCGGGCTGCCAAACTCTAGGGCCCAAAACCCCAGAGGAGCACTCTCATGGGTCCTCTACCCCTTTCCCCAGGAAACTCCTTTTGGAGCTCCGAAACCACCTCTGCACCTGCAGCCACCTCTCCATCAAAGGTGCGGGGTATGATTGATTGGATTTTGTTTAGTCTTTTTTTTTTTTTTTTAAAGAGAGCTCACATAAAAAGTATATAGCTCCCCCTCTCCCATCTTGCATGTTCCTTGGGCACACTGTTGGAGGAGCCAGGCAGCAGCGGCAGCGTTATAATGCAAATCACTAAGCGAGCAACTTTCAATGCTGCGGTGGCTATTTTTGATTTCTTTCCCGAGAACGGGCTTTTTTTAGTGCGCGTGTTGCTTTTTTCCCCTCCCTTTCCATTTGATTCTTATAATCATGCCCTCCCTCCCTTCTCCGCTTGCTTCCCCCTCCTCTCCCAAAACATCCAGCAGTTATGATGCACTGTCCTCGGTCCTCTCCAGCGGGTCACTCCGCTCGGGCGGGAGGTGAGCGGCCGAGCGAGGGAGAGGCGTTTGCAGAGATGCGCTGGGGCACCGCACCGCTGCCCGGCAGAGGCGGGCCCTCACCGCTGCTGCTTCATTCCTCCGCCGTCGCTTCTGGGCTCCGCGGACTTGGAGGCAGCCGACTTCCCCTCTGCGCCTCTCGCTTCTATCCCTCCAGCCGCGTCCCGGCGGCGGCAGCCTCCCAGAGCCACCCCGATGCCTGGGGGAGCCCGGGCGCTTCCCGCGGAGGAGCCAGCGCCGCGGAGGGCCCTGCCCGGCTCTTCCCTCGGCCGCAGGATGAGCCGACAGCACCTGCCCGTGTTGCCCGCCTTAGTGAACTGAGAGAGAGGGAGGGAAGGAGGGAAAAAGGGAGGGAAGGAGGGAGGGAAAGAGGGAGGCTCCTCCGTGCGCGGGGAGCG
>VXAX01001966.1:381191-399277 GCA_013399835.1 Leptocoma aspasia
CGCTTCGCCTGCGCTGCGGGTTGCTGCCTGCAGCACCGCGGTGAGTACGGGGCTCCGCGCCTCGCCGGGGTCCCCCGGGGGAGGGTAAGGTGTGGAGGGTGCCCTGCCGCGCTTGGGGGTCCCTCCTTGGCGGGTCTGCTCCGCTCCGTGCTGGGACCGGGGCACGGAGGGCACTGTGCCCCCGTACGCCCGGGCTACTGTCCGCTGCTACTCCTCGGTTTTGGCCACGTCTCTAGGGGCTGCCAGCGCGGTCCGGTGTTTCGGGTGCCGCGGTGCCACCGATCGGACACGGGGACGGAGCTCCGCCGGGCGCCTCACCTGCGGAGAGGAGCACCCAGGTGCTGCGCACCGGGGCGTGGGGAGGAGAGCGGAACGCCGGCCGGGGCCCCGGCACCGCAGCGAGAGGGTGCCCGCGGCTCCCCTGCCCGCTCCCCGTCCTGCATGCTCTGTCCTCCTGCGCTGCAGAGGGCTCCGGTGGGAAAACGCTTGTCCCTTAGGGAAGCGTAATGTTTGTAAAATGTTTGCTATCAATTAGCGGGTGGCTCCGCTCAGCTCGGGTTTGCGCACGGCTAACTCCGCTCAGGCAGGGGATCAGCTCCGGCTACCAAATGCCAGGAACACCGCGCAAGGGGCTTTTTGTTCTCCTAGACTGCCTGGTGCGATTTGTGGGAAACACATATGAAACCTCACCATTGCTGGCGATTTTTAAGTGGATTTTGGTAAATCATTGAAATATTTTTTCTTACTTTTACTTTGTGTACTTTGGCAATGATCTCTTCTCACTGTTTTTCATCCTGGGTATGATAACTCCGCCATTGAAGTCAGTGGCAAAACTCCCAACTGACTTCGGAGGAAAGCAATTATGGTCAATACGGAATGAAAGGGACTGGGCAGAAGATGGAGAGATGGCAAAGTGAAAGAGATGTATAAAATAAACTTCCTCATAGAAGCTAGCTCTCTAACCAAAGAGTTTTAGCAGCGTCAGAAATGTCTTCTAGATTTCCATTGCCATTTTGCACTGGAGAATACTGGAATGATTTCTTGATGTGTTGGAAATCAAGTGGGCTGAATCCCATTGTTTTACCCATAGACATTATAACTTATTACTTAGTAACTGATACTTTTTCCAGTAGACCTTTTTTGTCACTAAAAGGTTGCAAGCAGTTGGAGACGATTAGATGGGCTCTCATTGACTTCAGTGGCCTGTGGATCAGGCCCAGAAAGGCTCAATAGAGAAGTAACAAGAGAACTGTACTTACAGTGAATTTGTAAGGAAAGGTGTTGCATAAGCATTTAACTCATGAACACTCTCCCTCTAGAGAGGAGAAAAATCTAAATGTACATTAATTTTTTATCCCATTTTATCCAACTCTTACACAGCACAGATACAAATAAGAAAGAATGCTTCTGATTAATAATTAAAATGCCCATATTCATATGGATTACAAAAAATATTTTATGCAAAAAAAATTCCATTAGCAAATTGAAGTTCTAGTTCACAGAGCATCCTCTGTTCAATGCAGTATTTAGATCAGGAGCAATCAAATATATAATGAAGCACCAAATACAAATATTGATATTCAAACGGCAAAAGCTAGACTTATTCTTGTAACCTGACTAACCACTCTCAACTGCTTGGAATGTCTTAAAAAGGAAAGTGTGATTTTTAATTTTTTTTTCCAAATCTGAGTGTTGAAAGGACCCCCAAGCCCCCTTACATGCTGAATTTGGTCAAAAACTTATCAAGCATCAGAAATATGCCCATACTCATGAACAGTGTGACTATTACATTGATAAGTGTGTTGGGGTGGCACTGGCTGGATGCCAGGAACTCACCAAAACCGTGTTATCAGTCTCATCCTCCGTTAAACAGGGAAGAGAAAATTTAACAAAAAGCTCATGGGTTGAGATAAGGACAGGGAAATCACTCAGCAGTTACTGTCATGTGCAAAACAGACACATCTTGGGGAAATTCGTTTAATTTATTACCAGAGTAGGAAAACAATAAACAAAAGCTAAATCTTAAACATCCACCCTTCCCCTTCCCTTCTCAACCTCCTCTCTCCCCTCTTCATTCTTTTTCCCAGACTTGACACCCTAACTATCTGCCTCCTCCCTGCCAGTGGTTCTGGGGGATAGGGAATGAGGGTTGTGGTCAGTCCATTACATGTTGTCTCTGCCACTCCTTCCTTTTCAGAAGGAGGACTCCTCACACTCTTCCCCTGCTTTGGTGTGGTGTTCATCCCTCATGGGAGATGGTCTGCCATGAACTTTTCCAACAAGTCCTCCCATGGGCTGCAGTTCTCCATGAGCTGCTCCAGTGTGGGGACCTTACACAAGGTGCACTCCTTCAGGTGCAGACTGTTCCAGTGTGGGTCACCCAAAGAGGGACACTATTCCAGTGTGGGGTCCTCCCTCCACAGGGCCACAGGTCCTGTCAGGCTCCAGCAGGAGTTTCCCATGGGGTCACAGCCTCCTCTGAGCATCCACCTGCTCTGGCACAGGCACCTCCAGTGGCTACAGGTGGACCTCTGCTCTACCATGAACCTCCATGGGCTGCAGGGGCACAGCTGCCTCACTATGGTCTGCACCACGGGCTGTGGGGGATTCTCTGCTCTGGCAACTGGATCACCTCCTCCTACTCTGTTTTCACTGACCTTGCTGTCTGCAGAACTATTGCTTCCACATGTTCTCAGTCCTCTCTGTGAATGCAGTTTCTATTGCTCACTCCTCTCCCTGACTGCAATTTCTGTTCCTCAAGGTCTTTTTTCTCCCTTCTTAAATCTGTTATCCCAGGGGTGCTGCCACCACTGCTGATGGGCTCAGCCTTGGTCAGCAGCAGGTCCGTCTTGGGGCCGGCTGGCATCAGCTCTGTAGGACACAGGGGAAGCTTCTGGCAGCTTCTCACAGAAGGCACCCCTGTAGCCCCCACCACCAACAAAATGCAATACAAGAAGAAAACACCTTTCTCAGTTATGGTCCAATAAAGATGCTTCCCTTTTAAGTACAACTTTGTGTTAATAGGTAAATATAAAAACAAAGTTCGAAGCACTGCATCTCTTGTGCAGCTTTTTTTGCAGGCATCCGGTAGAATTGTCATTGAAGTGAACTGAATGTGTCACTAATACTTAACTGTGAAAAGATTAAGATGTTCATGTTACAGCAGGAAAAAGCCTGCAAAATGGACAAATGCTTCACTGATTATTTCTTCTCTCCTTGCAAATCCATAGGCAAGACAGACACCTCATTATTAATATGTCATATTGCAGGTTTCTTTCTAATTTTCCTGTGAATTCTAATGTTTCTTTTATCATGTGCCATATATGAAAGTGGAGGGTACATATTTTATGGGACTTTACATAGAGTAAAATTTTGTTTGAGCTACTTTGTTGCTCCTCTATTCTTCACTCTATCTGCTGTTTGCTAACACATTGTAATGCCACAACCTATTTTTGTTGAAGATACTTCTATTTCAAGTCAAAGGTGAAAAATATGGTACTTACTCCAATATTAAAAGGCTTGGATTTTTTTATTGGAGGGTATGGTGGGGTGTGATGATTGTGCTTTTTTTAAGATTCAAAGCAATGTTTTTTCTTTCTTAAATGAAGAGAGTCAGCAGTTCTAAAAATGAAGGTATTATTTGAATAAACCTTTGGGTTTATCTGAGACCAATTGTTTAGAATTCTATGGTTTTTTTTCATTTTGATGTTCTAGTACTTCTTCAAAAGTGTGTATGGACATTCAGACAGATCTTGTGGACAGGATCTTTAAAACAGAAATTTAGGGGTTTTGGGCTTACCTGTAAATAAAGAGTTTATAAGATCTGAGTATTTAAGGCAGAGTTGAATGAAGCCAGATAATGAAGTACCAGGAAACTCTAGAACATGATTCTGAGTAACCATTATTCACTTTTAGCAGCTTTATAAACCTCATCCTGTTTTGAGGAGTAAACACTGTTCATCTTTATTCAGATGAATATTTCAAGATTATTTTTGCTGTCCCTTGCCTGACTCTGAAACATGTTTATGCCCTTGTATTGCTATGGTTGTTAAGTGAATGGTAGCAAGCATTTACAGGTCTCTTGGTATTTGAATCTAGGAAGAAACATTACTGGGATTCTTGAAAGTCACCTGAATTTTGTCATTACTGCACCTTTAAGAACATTTTCAGAATAAATTTTATTGTTTGTTAGTCTCAGAGCACATTAATTGGATAATTTATTTAGGACTATATTCTCCTATCCAACAATTTAAGAACAAAAGCCTCCACTGTAGCTCAAATCATTCAAAATATTGGTTTTAGGTTATACATTGTGCATATGGAACCTGGCATGAAAAGCAGATGGTATGTAAAATTATGCATAGCATGTCTGGAGAGCCATACAATATCTAAATGCAGTGCAACAGAACAAGGAAAGAGTGTCACGTGCAACTTAAAATATCAATCACTGGACTATGTCTAGTCTCAACTGTGCTTTGCTTTCACATGTGTGTATATATTTGTGTGTGTGTGTGCACACTCAATTTCCTCTTATGGCAACCAGGACATTTCCTTGATAATATGATCTTCCTTAGGAAAGCATGCAGACTGAAATGATATGCTACTGGCTAAATGAAATAAAACGATGGATATACAAGAAAAAATAGCTTAGTTCGGTTTGGGTGCAGAACACAAATGCATGGAAATTAAAAAACAAACAAACAAACAAACAAAAAAACCAAAACAAGAACAGAAACTTCAATCTTTTAAGGCAAATGGCCAGACATCACTTACTACCAGGACTGTGTTTTTTGCTGTTATTTATGCTCTTGGTTTGCCAAACACAGCAATAGCACTTAACAGTACTTCTATCCTGTTGCATAAATACTGTTAGAGCTTCCTCTCTTTCTCTCTCTCTCTCTCTCTCTCTCTTTCAAGTACTACAAATCTGTAAGCACAACATTTTTTCCTGAACAAACAAGCATAACTGTGCATTGTTAACACAATCAGATGAAATGGTAATTGCAGAAAGATTCACATCAGCAAAACCCTTAAATAAATATTAGTCTTTAAGCATGTGCTGACCTCAAGGGGACCTAATCACATTTTGTTGAACAAAGATGCTTTTGTGATCAATGATCATGAAAGGTAATAATTCTCCCAAGTTTATTCAAACGTGTAAATCTGTGGTTATAAAATTTTGTCAGCACCAGACAACTCTAACTTTCAGGGGAGAAATCTTTAAATATTGCTACTTTTTCTTTTAATGTTTTGTATACTCTAGAAGTACTGGAAGAAGTTAACTGTTTTAAAATGGGTTGAACAGCTGTACTCTTTCAAATTTCTAGTCAAAATGAACTTTCGTAGATAAGATGTGAAGGATGACGTTTATAATGAAGGACTACTGCAAAGTGAACTTTACATACAATAATGAACTAGCTCTGCACAAGGTAGATTTTAATAGCCAATTCTGTAAGGTTCAGACATTTTTCAAGGAGACAAATTGAAGGAATGTCTCCATGGTTAAACTTTTGAATTCCCAAACAAAGGATTTTTAAGGTATCTGAGTTGATATACAAAGTTTCACGCTACAAAATAAGTAAAGAAAGAAATAGATAATTCCTGTACTTTTTGTTCACTAACCATCTTAGTCCTTATACATTTTATTTTTTGCAACAGTGTTGCTTGAGAAAATGCAGCTCTGTGTCTGGGGGACTAAAGGAACACATTTGTCCTCATACATTACAGAACAGTGTCTAACAATTTATTTCCCTTCTGGAAACGAAAGAACTTTTATCCATTCAAATCACTGTAATACAATCTTGTATTATAATGGCTTGAACAATCTTGACTGCACACAGTTGCTGGAGTCTCCAAAGGACTGTCATAAATAAAGCTATTAGACTGTATTAGAGCAGACACATATTCAGAGTGTACCAAGGGATGACAGGATTTTACATTACAGAAAATGTCTGCAAATTACCAAAAGNTTAATCCTATGTAGAATTAAATGAAAAATGAGACAAATAAGGAATTTTCCTCTACAACAAGTGTTTAAGCTTGCTCAACAGCATGTAAACTTTCTGCATTAACTGATGGACATTCAACTTACATCAAAACCTCCCTTTCCAACCTGACATTGCTGCTGTGATGACAGCCTTAGAAAACTGGCATCTCATGAGAGATAAGTCACTTTACATCAATGGAAATGGATTTACAGTGCATTCTGGATTCTTTGCAGACAGGTTTGTTTTTTATTTTTCCTCTTACTGTTACAGAAGGCATGACTTTTGCCAGGTATGAAAACAAAAATGAGATTGGCAAAAACCCCAAATGAACTTAGAAACAAATTTGGAAATGGTGGAGACATAGCAAAATGCAGTAAAAATATATATAAGGATGTGATATGTTGTTGGTTTGTTTTTTTTTTTTTTTTCAAGAGAGGGAAAAGTGCACTCTTTTATGAAAAGATCCCTAAGACAGAAGTAAGACATTAAAAAAGTGCAACTGAGGTTAAAAATAAAATTATGAAAGTTGGGTTACCTAACATGTTCTGGCCATGGGAGAAGTAACTAAACCTGACATAACAACAGGATGGGAGCCTGAAAAGAAGACTACAGCCAGAAAATAACCATTTCCCATGTTGGAAATCCAGATGGCCCTAACAGATTTTGTGTGCATTTGTATACACATTTATCTGTGTGTATATATGTGCATACACATATACCTTTTTTCTTTTAATATCCAAATATGTATAATGCCCTACTTTGTTACTGACTCATTTCCCCATCCCAGCAGGGATTTGCTGGTTCTTCTTTCTGTCTGACCATCAAGTTACAGAGGAAGATTTGACAACACAGTAAATAGCTGAGAGTGGTTAAATTGTTTCCTGAAGGTAAAACAGTAGCATCCAATGGTTCTCCTGGAGACTGTTTTAAACCCAAGGCTATAAGCAAGAGGCAATGCTGTCAAAGCAAAACAAACAAGCAAGCAAACAAACACCAACAAAAAAACCCTAAAAAATCTCCAACCAACCAAGCAACCAACCAAACAAAAAACCCGAAAAAAGTAATCAAATCCTGAAAAAGGAGAGAACAAAATGAATCTCTACCTCAGTGTCTGAAGCCAATGTTACATTTTGTCCTGAAAAAACATGAATCTGAAAGATATTTTTCCAACTACAGGCTAGTGTCACCTACAATCACTGTCAAGGTCTTCCTGTTTAAACTTGAAAGATAACTACAGTCTTACGCTGGAGAAATAAAAAATATTTTCCACGAATGTAATGTGGAGCTTTTAGGAAAACTGAAGATGACAGTGGAGCAGAGGAGTATTTAATACAGCATTTTATTTAATACAGTAAATAGATATACCATTTTTTCATATAAAATTTTGATGCTGAAAAGACTGCTGAATGGATTGAGTGGAGCTAACTTTGTCATGATGTCAGAAGGAAGATCTGAGGAAAAATATTTTAGATTTGCTAAAATAAGATTAAGAATTTGCTGTGGCATGTCCTCACCTTTGTAAGTGCTGTGTAAGTATAAATAATTTCAGAAGTGGCAGCAAATCCTTTCTCTTTATAGTTTCACATTCCTGCCTCTTGTAAAAGGATTAATCTCCAATCTAAAGCAAACCAGATTTGCAGCAGGAAAAAAGTCTGCCAATGTAGAATCTATCAGTATAGGCAAACAACATGTCTTTATTTGTCTTCTGGTAGAAAATTACATTCCTGAGTGGTGATGCACAATCTCTATAAGATAATCTATTATAATCTTTTTGGCAAATAATTCTGAAAAAGAAAATATTACTAATAAGCTTTTTGCCAACTGGAGAGTTTCACTCAGAGATAGAAAACGTTTGGGGAGAACTAGTGAAAAATTTGTCCTGGCATTAGAAGTTCCCAGTTTGCATGTGAAAAATCCTGGTTACCAATGACATTGCTAGCTAGACTTTTAGCATGCTGTATTCAGTGCTTTCTGAACTAAGAATAAAACTCACTTCCTTCAGGTATGGCAAAAAACATGAGCTTTAAAAAGTCAAACTGTTCAATTGCAGAAAACAGAACTCAGGCCTTCATTCTGATGTGCCTAAAATCGTATTTCATTTCTCTGGTTGCTTTCCCAGCAGTTCCTTTAGGACTCTCCCTGGCTGCTAGTGAAGTAGATTTAGGTGAATGTGAAGCAGCAGCTCTTTCCTCCCTTATATATTGGACCTACAGTGCTGTAACTGTCCTTGCTTCCCTCCTGGTGGCAAACAAAGGGACTATTTATGGTGCAGATGCCTCAGAGAGGTTTTTGTATACCTCCACCTTCCACAACTTAATAGCAAGGAGCAACAGAGGATACATTTCATGACAGAAGCTTTACTTGTGAGCATTATCCTTGAACAGAAATTATTTTCTTTAACAAAAATGGATTGAAAAGATTTATCTGACATTAAGATTTGTCATCTTTCTTCTTCTGTAACAAATCAAGCTAGAAACTTTTGCTTTGCTTGTTTCAGAAACAGAAAGTATATACTTTTTTAAATGATAGTGTGTAATTATCTTTTATTTTCCACTACTCTTTTTTGTGGAAGCAGGAACGTATTTCAATGAGGAGAATGATGAGAAAGGGATAAAAATATTTTCTAAACTTTCAAACAATTTCTCTTTTACGCAAAGCAAATACATCTGAAAAATTCCCCTTTGTCATTCATCACCTTGAAAGAATCTGTGTTAAATTTAAGAAATCAATTTTTCAAATGTCAATTCAGAATGGATCAAAACTTTTTATTGAAAAAGTCTTGTCTTTGAAGATATTTCAGTCAGATCTCAAATAAAACTTGAAACTCGTTCAAATTTCTTTGAAATTTAGGTTTTTCTGACATATAAGCTAATTTAAAATTAAGCTGTCTGTAGAAAAGACTTATTTTCATACATTTTCTGTGCATTGTGATGATATATTAATGAAAAGGTATATTTTTCTCTTTTCTTAATCCATAAAGTGATTTTTTTGTGAAGATAAGAAAAAAAACCCTGAAAGTCCCCAAAATATTGACACAAGGTTCTTGATCTGTCCCTAATAAATGTTTTTTTCTTCCGAGAGTTTGAAGATTTTAAACTTACTTTTTCAACTTTAGAAAAAAAGCATTTGAAAAGCTCTAAATATTTTTCCTGATGAGGAGAATAACCCTGCCCCAATTCTGAGCAGACACAACATTGTGTAGATCATGGTTTTGGGCTAATGGACAAAGTAGAAGTATTAGGAAGGTAACCAGGTGATTTCTTTGAAAGGTACTTGATTAGTAGGCGTTGATTATTTTATTCCTGGTAATACAGCTCATACATTGAGGAAGACCTTAGGTGAGAAGAGACAGAAAGAGGAAAGGAAGTGTCGCTTTGCCATAACTAAAGACAGCAGTGAGTGGGAAATTAAATGTGTCTTTTTAAAAACTTTTAAGAGGAAAATGCCCTACAGCTGAACAATTTATAGGCTCAGGATGTATGTTTAAAATGTGGCTAAAAGCTTAGTGCGCAGCTGGGAAGAAATCTACTTTACTTAGGGTGGTGTTTGAGTACCTTCAGTTGCGTGTGTGCTGTTCATGTGAGCTGACACGTGTCAGTAAGTGATGCTTAGGGGCGAGACAGCTGCCTCCAGACCCGGCTGTGTATCAGCACCAGTGCACTGGGTCAATATGGAAAGCACAGCATGGAGAGGCAGCGTAAATCCCCGGCGTGCTGGTAGGCAGAAGCTGGCCACTCACGTCTGTTTATCCCCCAGGGACACAAGGGAACAGATTTGTCAGGGTTTGTCTCTTTTATCCCAGTAATTATGAGAGATTAATTGGGAATGTTTACTGTTGGGAGACTAATTGGGAATGTTTGTTGTTTGCATGTTTGTTTGTTTGGTTTTTTTTCTATTACAGCTGCATTTCTGCTCCTTGCCTGTAATTTTTGTGAATAAATTGAATGATGCAAGGCCTCCCTCTAGCCTGGAGGCCAGCTAAGCACGGCCACTTCCATATGGTTAAGCTCCCTTAGCCTTCCAAGCACAGGCTGCATCTAGCCTTCCTCTCAGGAAAAGCCCCAAAGCTGGGCTAGTGCCCTAGCTATGCCCAGGAAACCCTTGGGAGACAGCTGGTCAAGTAGCCAAGATCAAAAGAGTGTCAGGGCCTGCCATGACATTTTATGTTCTAGGAAAAAAAATAGTTCCAGGGCATGAATTCATGTCCTACTATAATTCAACTCATTTCCATAGATGTAATCTTAGCATTATTTAGGTCAGTGTGACTCCAAACACATAGATGCTGTTTATCCACTTTACTTGTTAGGAATGAATGAACTCAGTTGATTTAAGTGGTGCTACTACATCACAGCATAATATTTTTACAAATAGTGTAAGAGGGGCTTAATATTTTTTTTGTAACCAGCCATTAACTGTGGAATATGTAATATTATTCTGAAAGTAGGGGAAAATTTCAGTGTGGTAAAATGTTTTAGAAAATGGTGGTTACTCATCTACATACTTTTCTGCATTACTTATAGTTACATTTCTTATCAAATTCTGGGGTCATTTTATCCAGAAATTTTTGTTATAGGAAAGCTATTATCTATTTACAGTGTGTTTGTTTTCAGAAACTTATATAGTGTTGTAAAATCTGTTTTTTCAGAGGTACAAAAAAATGAGGGTACTAGCACTTCTTTTAAAAGATGAATTACTAATTTTTGCCAAGAAGGAAAACAGACACAAAAATCTTTATTTGACTATCAGTATTGTTTGTGTCAAGAAAACAAAAATAATGACAAATCTTTTAGGGTGGGGTCTCAGAAATCAAACTCATTTAAGCTTTAAAATACACAGCTTTTAGCTAGCTGGAAATTATGCTTACACAGGATATTTGGGTACAGCTTTAATATGTAGCTGAATGACAGTGGGCCAATTACATAAGAAAAATAATATTTAATTTAGTTATGGGGAGAATACATTTAATTTATAGTGACATATAATAAATTTTTATTTCTTGATATTTAACATCACTGTGCATCTTTTGCAACATCAAGTCATATTTTCTAATCTTTCTTCATCTTTTATTGGTGAGCTTTTGTGAGGTTTTATTATTCTTTCACTGATGCAGGGTAGCACAACTTCAAAAACAGCGAATATTAGTCTGGGTGTGGATACATTGAAATGCTGCCTAGAAGAGACTCTACTTCTCAGCATAGTCCTACAATACCAGTTTTGTGGTTCATGAGTTGCATATGTAAGTTACGGTGCTCTTGGGGAAAAGTTACCTATCAGAGAGCTAATAATTTCCCATCAGTGGTAAAATAATTGCCTCCAAATGCTGTGACCCCAGGTGTGTGGTGGGACTGAATCTCAGGGGGAAGGTCATGAGGTCCCAGTGCCTTCTCTGGACATTTCTTCCAGTTAGGGTTTCAGCAAGCTGCATTTAATACCTCTGGAGGTTTCAAATTAGGAGAAAGAAGAAATCTAAATATTTTAGCCATTTCTTTCTCTAAGTGATGCTTTTAGTGGAGTTCCAAGGACCCTGATTTAATTATTGCACAAGCACATATATAATGAACTTGATGTATCCAACTTAAAAAAAAAAAACCCTGTATCTGAATCTGATAAATAGGCAGTAGTCAAATGTCAGTTTCATTATTCAGTAGGAGCTATTAGGCTTGACCAACAAAGAAGTGAAGATTATTTAGAAAATTGAAACTTAACAAAGCATACCAGGATTTTTAGCTTAGCTTAGTTTGGAAGTTGAGATGATATATGTCACTTACTTGGTTTAGTGAAATCACTGAGTTCCCTAAACTTCTTCATGCTTGGAAAATTATGTGTAACTTGCAACTCCATGAATATATTTAGAAACAGTAGGGTAGGAGCAGATATTGAAAGATCCTTTGTAAAAATTTGAGAGAGGTACTGTACAATTATTTGTGATATACCTCTGCATATTGATTTCTTATTTATACTTTAATATATGTTGTACACACTCTCACCTAAATAGAAAGGAATTTTTTCTGTTGGTATGGCATATAATGATTAAGGAGATCTGAGAGAGTTCTAAAAAGTTTAAGTTATTTATCACTGATACTTAAAAAGGAATAGTTAAGTAAGTAGATCTAAAGCGGGCCTGGAGCTTCTTTGGTGTGTGTCTGAAGCATGTCTACTAACTACAACTGTAATTCATGATCTAAAGAGCATCCTGCTCCTTGCATCCTGCTGTAATGCCTCTGGTGCCTCTGCCTTTATCTCTTCCTTCCCTTCGGTTTGGTCTGCAGGGATGATAGCTCTCAGTTGATGAATACAACTCATGCAGTCCAGAAAAAGAGGGATTCATACCAAGCGGTTGCTAATGGGTAGTGAACTAGTAGCCAGCCCCAAATCTAGGTCAGACAAAGAATTTACCACAAGTTTGAGATTTCTTGAGGTGCCTTTCTTTCAAAGACAAGGCTTTTTTCTCCAGCCTGTTTCTTGGAAAAAGCTCTAAATTAAGATCCATCTTTGTAAATCACTTTGCAGATTGCTTCAATATCAAAACATTGTATTTTTCTGCAATAAATTGTCTATTAAATATTTCAGTCCATTTGACAAAGGTACTTGGAACAGATGTTAGGCTGAAACATTCAGGGAGAAAGATCATGACACATTTGGTGACAATGTGGTACTGGTGCCAATAGCTTCCTATAAGCTGTGAAAAAAACAGATGTTACTCTGGCCAAAATTGTGCCTTCCTCTTGACTGCTTTCAGCAGGGTGCAGGCCTGACTCTGACCCCCACTCCCTGAACTAACCTTGAAGCTGCTGTTACACTGATGGAGACCTCTCAATTAGCCTGGTCCTGCAACTGTTTGACACATGCTCCAGCAAAATTGTCCTTGCCTGACTGTGGAAGCTGCCGCCTCCAAAGTGATACTGTTCGCTTGTAACTCAAAGTATAACTCTGTCATACACACACTTAGTGCAGAATGGCTCTTAAAAGGCATTTTAATCTGCTGGCATTTTAGTTCGTAGGCCTCTGGGGTCAGGTTGAAAAATTACACTAATGCTGAACTTACTCTGATATTCTGGGCAGCCGTCTGAATTTTAAATAACTATCCTCAGAAGGCTACCCTTTTCAAAATTATCTTAAAGACTGCACACAGAATTTTAACTCTGTTCAGTTACCACGCTGATATGCAGACTGAATTTTATAAAAATGTAGGGTAAGAATCTCTGAATTTATGGATACCAGCAGTTATTTTAGTTTTCATTATCAGAGTATCTGTTCCTACAGTGCTAACTATATGAGTTCTGTGTTACAGTAATTGTTAATATTTGCATCTGAATTAACTGTTCTGCATTGCTGGTTTTGTCGCTGACTGCCTATTCAAATATGTGGGATTATTTTGAAACCTACATAGGAACTGATTCTTTTATAGTCTGGAGATAGACAAGGCGAAAGATGTAGGTCCGTTTTTCCAACCAATGGCTCTTCTTAATCCATTTCCTTACATGTGTATACAGAAAAAATAAAATTACCCTCTCTTTGCCTTTGGAAATATTTATGCAAGTATTTCATATTTTGCTTATTCAAGATTTGTTGCTTCTCCCAATGGTCTACATGGATTGTTACTGACTCTCATCATACCCCCCAGCCTGTGTTGTACAGCTTCTTCTTCTGCTGTGGCCTCTTCTGTTGCAAAATTGATGAGTTGAGCTTGTCCAGCTCAACAAATTGGGCTCCTCTTCTGGTCATCTACCACCTATCCCCTCTGATCTAACCCTGCCCTCAGACCCTTTCCAGAGTGCAGATGGTAGTGGGCATCTAGCCATGGAATGGGACCAGATTTTGGGCACAAAATAAACCCCACTGCTTCCAGGCAGGGACTGAAACCCGTTAGCCATCTGTTCTGCCTGATCGTTAGGGATAAGGGCTACCCAGAGGTAGATTTTAGCAAGGCCTTGAGCAAGTGTACCTTTCTGATTTATCTGAACCCTCCCTTGCTTGCAGCCTTAAAGACATGCTAAGTATTCTGTATTCCCAGTATTGAAATCAGATTTTGAAAAGCTGTAAACTGTTCCCATTTCACAGCACATCTTCTTACTCAGCTTGACTGGAGCTGTTCTCCTTTGGGAGGAGGTCTTTCTGAGCCAGAGGGAAAGGAAGGATGAGCTCAATATATTCCTTGTTCTACCAGCTGCCACCAAACATATTCATCTTCCCTCCGAGGAACTATGAGTCCAGATCCATTCACACTGTGCACCCTGATGAGACAGAGTGACATCTTCCATGATAGGTGACGAGGCTGTGGTTCCAACCTCAGGGGTTTTTTTAGGTTGGTTGGTTTTTTTTTTTGTCACATCTAATGAAGAATGCCAAAGCAGATGTGTTTCACTGTTATACTTTCAGGAGCAGAATGACATAAAAACCCTACAGTGGCAGCTACAGTGAACTCTTGCAGCATGCTGTACACCTGGACTGTGAGGAAAAGTAATTCTTTGGCTGCTCAGATAAGTCACAGTCTTTTCTGAGTGCCCCAGCAAGCTCTAGGAAGAAGGTTTAACGACTTCTCATCTACACTATGTTGGAAAAGGCTTGTTCACTCTGCCATGTGTCCAGCATTTTGCTAGTTAGCAAAGAGTTTCTAGAATGCTTCTTCAGCTCCTTTTAAGATCATGTATCTTATTTTTAGATTGACAGCAAACTGTGCCTGGCAGTGACATCTGCAAGCTATTCTTTCTGGGGCTGAATGGTGGCTTTTGTGTTAGATATGTGATGCATAAACACACCAGTTCTGCTCTTTGAGTAAAGGAGGGCACAGTTTGCTTCAGAGGGCTTATTTTATCCTTGTCCTAGTCTAACATCATTGCCTCCATATGAGCTGGGTGACTCTGCTTGTTAGTTGAGGTAGACAATGGTTCTGATTATGCACTGGAGCCTTTTGGTACAAATACATACCACGCAATACACATAAGAAAATAATGATAATGCTTTGTATTATTTACAAAACAAATCAGGAGGAAATAAACCATTACTTCAGGAAGCAAATTGTTCTGTTAATGTCTATAAGCATACAGTTGTATAAAAGATATAAAGATATATCACAAAATCCCTGTCTTTTGATGCTTTGCAAGACTTCTCTGTCAAAAGTTTTGGTTGGGGTCCTTAGAAGGACAGCATTCTGCTGTCAAAATATTCTGCTTGATTAGTAGTTCATTTCCTCATTTTGGGAAAATCTTTGCCGAAAAAAAATTTAAAAAAAAGGTAATTTCATTGCTCGTCACTTCCTCTTGGGAAATACAGTTACTCCCCTTTTTGTGAACCACAATTGCGATTTTTATCCAACAAATTAGGGTCTTGAATAACAAAATACTGTATTACTTGCTTTCATAATGCTAGTGAACCATGTCAATTTTTCATTAATATGAGGAATGACCTATGCTTTCTTATCCTTTCCTCTCTCCCAGAATTTGACACAGAATTTCAATGTCACAGGAAGAAAATAACATTACATCTATGCAAAAATAATTTACTCCATCATATATCATTCTTAGCAGCATCACACTTTCACCTTTTTCAAAATTAGAAGACAAATTAATAAATTGGTGTTTGTTCCAATCATAATGGAAAACTGTGACTACTTAAATAGGCTCATGCCCTCCCTGTAATTGAAATTTGCAAATATTAATGAGATTATACCAGTGTTCTGTCAATAAATATTATCAACTGAGTTCATTTGTGTGGAGGTCTTGGGATTTCTGCAGAATGATTTTGCATTGTCACTCTAAAGGTTTCATATTAAACCTAACAGATTGTGACTACCTTTTTTAATTAACTCAAGTCCTCTCAAACTTTATATAGTATGTCAAGGGGTATAAAGCATACAGCTCTTGCACATGTAAGCAGACAGGAGGAATGCACACTGATGTGACTGCTGCTTATGAAGAGTTACAACTATTTGGAGAGGTGTAGTTGCATCTCTAGCTGAAAGTAACCAAGCGACAGATAATCTAGATCTGTCCCAGGTGTAACTTGTTCCTGAATGAATATACATCTCTCCTGGCCAAAAAACATCCAGCACTGTCACTGGGAGACATAGCTCTAAGCTCCTACCTCGCTCTTAGGTGGCAGCTTTGCGATAAAAAGTGACCCTGTAGTTAACAAACTCCTTAGTTACTTGTAGGGAAAAGCTGCTGGAAGAAGCTGAATCCTTTTGCACGGGGCCTGACACAGCCAAAACTGAAGGCGTGTATGTTCACAGAGAGCAGGAACCCTGCCTGTGACAGCACCACTTGGTGTCACCTGCCATACAAATACCACCACTGGGCAAGTTCTAACTACCTGAGGTATGGTGAATAACTCTGAGGAGTCAAATCACAGTTTTCAAGGGGTTATAATTTCTGAAAATGTCCCTGAACAGAAATTTCCTGGATCAGCCTACCTCGAAAGGTCAAGGAAAACAGTTTCTCTATTTATCTCTGAGGAAAACTCCACAATCATGCAAATCATTAAAAAGCAAAATGCTTGGGTATCTTTAATGCCTGTGAAAACTGAAATTCCAGAGCTGAAAAACTGAAAAAGATAAATCCAAAATTGTCACACAAATATATTTTTCTTAAAATGCGTTTGTTCATTCCAGTGACATTTGACTGAGCTCCAGCTTTTCAAAAAGTATATAGTGAAAAGATTTTTTTCCTAAATTTATTTATAAATATAGCTCTCTCTATATTTTTGTAATTGTTTGGAATATTCTGAGCATTCAAAGGAATGAAAGAGATCACTTATCCTCTGTATTTGGCATGAAGGGTGTCCTAATGCACATTTAAGCTTTTCATTGTAGAAGAATGCTATCCTGTGGATTGCTTACAGAAAATGGGAGAGGCTGATCTGATACAGGCAGTCAAATGACATTGTGTAGTACACAGTCAGCATATTTCAAACTAAGAAATCCTTTTTTCTCTTGTTACCTTCAAGTTTTCCTTGAAAATGTTGCCAGAAAACTGTGGAAAAATCCTACTGAAAGTACAACTTAAACTGTCATTGTGCAAAACTGTAAACTTAATAAAAATAACTTATTGCAAGTATTGCCTCCCAATTTTCTGTATTCTGTGTTTTGAAAAAGGTCAGACTGAATTAACATATTCTCCCTTCTTACCCTAAAATCTGTGTCAGCACCATTTATTTTTTATTGGAACCTGGCACAGCATTTCTCTGGTGATTTTCTGAAAGTTCTATCTTTTATATTTAAATAAAAGCAGAAAATCAAGATGGGGGTGAAGGCAAGGTGGAGGGGAGAAGCATAAGTCTCTAGCTGTGACTATGACAAAGAAAACTTAAAAAAAACCCTCAAAGAGTTAAGATTTTGCCTTTTATTTTTTTTTAAGAGAAAGTGACTGGCACTTGAATTTTACTATTTGATACAGTCTAATTTTAGGTGTGAATAGTCATATTGCAAAGCTCTTTGTATCTCTACTGGGCCTGAGTTTGTCTTTGTGCTGTGCAAGAATTCTCAGTCCATTTCTTACTGCCTGATCCTTGCCACAAAACTAAGCCACCCTATTTTTTTTCCAGTTAATTAAGGAAAAACTTCTATGCTGTAGGAGATTTTCTGAAGAAATATGACTTGAAGATAATTTAAATAAAGAGAGATTCCAAAAATAATCAGTATCCCATCATTCAAATACTTTTTCCTAGTGATAGGAATTCATAAAATCATGGCATAACTTTTGGTATCATCTCTGAATTTCTTTCACATGCAGGATATTTCCCTAATATAATAATGTAATTTTCCAAAACTATATCTATGACTCCATAGTATATGAGCTAAGAAACTAATACTAGAAAAATAATCTTTGCTGCATTCATTTCAGAGAAATAAGTATGTTATTAATTAATAAAATATATGAAAAAGTGATTGCAGAAACCATTACAGTAGCTTTATCTGCCATATTCCAGAACCTCCTGGTTTTTTAATAAATTTTATATTTTAGTTGAATTATTCTACAGGTTATCAAATCCTATCACAGTGTTCAGTGCAGGATATGAACAGGGTGAAGGGTGAAGCTCTCCAAACTGTCTGGGCACGGTTTAACAAATTAAGGTGCTTTTCACTGTGAACTCATAAAAATA